>CM076090.1:49930091-50067815 GCA_038088585.1 Chrysina gloriosa
ACTAAAATCTTTTAACACCAAATACGTCGTGGTGACCCCGTCAACCGATCTTGAGGACCTCTACGACTCGCCAGCAAGAATTAAGACTAAGGCCGAGGAATTTCAGGATAGAGACTCAGGATGGACGCTAGGCTCAGTATCACATGTAGGAGGTTAACATCAATACATATAAACCGCTAGGAGGATCGTCCTACATAGAACTTCCGAAAAGAAATAAGTGAATAAAAAAGGCATGCATTAACATACAAAATAACGACGAAAGCCTGCATTGCGTGGGCTATCACTGCTGCCCTTCTCCCGGCAAATATACATAGGAATAGAACGGCGAGTTATCCGCACTATTCGACCATCCTGAATCTAGAATGTATCAACTTCCCGACGAAGTTAAGGGATATACCCCGCATCGAGATACAAAAACAACATCTCTTTAAATGTATATGGCCTCGAATTCAATGCAGTGAGACGAAAGCATATGAAATCGTGGCCCGCTGTATCCTAACAAAGACAAAACGAGACACGCACGTCAATCTGCTACTGGTAGAAGAAGCACAGAAGGCCCACTATCGTGCTGATAACAGATTTGTCGCGGTTGGTGGTATCGGCATCGCTGTCCCACACAAGAAACAAAGGAAATATTTCTGCGACGGTTTTGCCCTTCAACTATTTTACAAACCAACGAGGCTCTCAGAAGGCATACCGAAGGCGAATGTAATGAGATCCTCACCGTCATCGCCAACAACAGAGGAGAAAAAAATAGAATGGGCGAAGAGATGGTACCGCAAAACATCCTGAGAAATTCGTGAATTATGATAGAAAAATGGCACTACCTTTTAAGGTCGTATACGCCGACTTCGAATGTATGTTGAAGCCTGTGCAGACCTGCCAACCCGGAACCGCAGGCGGCATACACCAGTAAAAAACGCATCTACATCAGGCGTATAGCTTCGCGTACAACATAGCATATGCTCCTTCGATAGCAAATATAATAAATTTGTAAGCTATATGCCGGGCTGGATTGCCCCGAGGTCTTCATACAGCGATTGTCCGAGGACATTAAAAAATGTATGAAGAACACATGAAGTTTCCCAAGCGCATGAATCGTCTCACCGATTACGAGTTGAAGGCATACGCCGACGCCACAAAATGCCATATATGCGGTAAAGACCTAAATGATGACAAAGTGGCCGATCACTGCCATTTGACCGGTCGATTCCGTGGTGCGGCGCACTCCTGCTGCAACCTAAATTATAAAATCGGCAAAGTGGTACCGATCTTCTTCCACAATTTAAGTGGGTATGACAGTCATCTGCTCATACGTCAGCTGGCCGATGACAGTGAAGATATCGACGTCATACCCCTTAATAAAGAAAAATATATTAGCTTCACGAAGAAGATCGAGGTGGATCGATACACGGATAAGGTCGGTGTATCTAGAACTGTAAATATTAAAATGAGGTTTGTAGACTCGTTAAGATTTATGCCTTCGTCCATCGAAAAGCTGGCGGAAAATCTCGCCGAAAATCAGTTTGAGCATGTGAGAACGCATTTTGAGGACGACGAACAGTTCCAGGTTGGTTATCAGAAAAGGTGTATTCCCGTACAACCATATCACCAGCTACGATACGCTGAGTGAAGCAGCATTACCGCCTCAACACATCTTTCGCAACAGTCTGACGGGAAGAGATATAACCAATCAGGAATACGAGCATGCCATAAACGTATGGAATACTTTCCATTGCACCAGCTTGCTGGATTACTCCAATATATATTTGAAGACAGACGTTCTCCTGCTCACCGACATTTTCGAGAATTTTCGGAAAGTATGCCAGCGTTCCTACGATCTTGATCCGGCGCATTATTATACCAGCCCGGGACTGACATGGGATGCTATGTTGAAGTATACCGGGGTCGAATTGGAGCTTCTGACAGACGTGGAAATGCACCACTTCATTAAACGAAGCATTCGAGGTGGTCTGTCGCAAGTCAGCCTGCGTTTTGCGAAGGCTAATAATAAATACGTCCCCGGTTACGACAGCAGCGTTCCATCCACATTCCTGATGGACTTGGACGCCAACAATCTATATGGATGGGCCATGTCCCAACCCCTCCCCTACGGCAAATTCGAGTGGATGAGGCGGGAGGAGATCGAAAGCCTAGATATCGAAAAGTTAGATGAGGATGAGGAAACGGGGTACTTTTTGGAGGTTGATATGAGATACCCCAAAGAGCTACACGATGCTCACAACGATTTGCCATTGCTTCCTGAAAGTATCGTACCTCCGACATCAAAGTTTCACAATAGAAAATTGATAGCAAACCTGCGCGATAAACACCACTACGTCGTTCATCACAGAAACTTAAAACAAGCCATATCTAAAGGACTAGAGCTCATCCGCGTCCATAGAATATTGCGATTCAAGCAGTCAGCGTGGCTAAAAAGATACATCGATTTGAATACCTCTCTGCGTCAACGAGCAACGAATGAGTTTGAAAAGAGTTTCTTCAAGCTAATGAACAACGCCGCATACGGCAAGACAATGGAGAACGTCGACAAACGGGTAGACGTTAAACTGTTAACCCATTGGGAAGACCTGGGGCGAAGACGGGGAGCACGCTCATTAATAGCGAAGCAAAACTTTAAAAGCGTGAGCATATTCACTGAAAACTTTGTTGCTATTCAAATGAGAAAGTTGAAGGTGACATACAATAAACCAATTTACATCGGTTTCGCTGTGCTGGAGTTGTCAAAGTTGTTGATGTATAACTTTTACTACGATGAATTGAAGGAATGTACAACGACAAAGCAATTCTATGTTACACCGACACGGACAGCCTCATTCTACAAATTGAAACGAACGATGTCTACGAGGATATAAAAGCAAAATCAACACAACTTCGACACATCGAATTACAACGATGATAACCCGTATGGCATCACCCGACTAAATAAAGCCATACCGGGCAAATTTAAAGATGAGGCTGGCGGTAAAGCCGTCGAAGAATTTGTAGGCCTGCGATCGAAAATGTATGGTCTACGAATTGGTGGGGAACAGGTGAAGAGGGCGAAAGGGGTCCAAAAATGCGTGGTCCAGGACGACATCAGCATGGGTGACTACATGGAGAGCCTGACCAATGGGAGCTTACTATATAAAACCCAACACATATTCAAAACAGCTCTCCATGACATCTATACAGTAGAGCAGAGGAAGTTGGCCCTATCACCCCTGGACGACAAACGATTCATCCATGCTGATGGCGTCCATACGTATGCCTGGGGCCACTACGCCATCGAGGACCGACAAGTTTAAGGTGTGTATGCAAATGTGATTAACGTCTAGAAACAAACTAAATGTCATCTTGTTACAGATTTCCCCCACTACCATCCCCACCAACTGTGACATCATCAATTGCGACGTTTACCTCAATAATAGACAACTCATCGCGACTGCACTTGTAGTATCCAGTCAGCACCCATACCATCAACATCAATACTTCGCGATGGAGCAAGGTGAGATTTTCAACCGTTCTTATTTTTGGAAAAATATTAATAATCGTGTATTGTTACAGCCAATGAGTTCATCGACAACGCTCTCAAAATGAAAGAGAAAGCAATCGTGCACGAACGAGAATTGCTCGGACAGTCGACATATGCTCTTAATAAAAGCTGCTTCAAATGGTTAGACGTAGGAATCAGCCCTGCTGCAGGTTACGTACCCCTGGTACGTCTGAAATCACGCAACGTCTGCATATTCTTCACAGACGATGAATGGAAGGAGTTCTGCAAGAACGAGGGAACCAGTTCTAATCATCAGATGGAAGTTAGCACCTACAAAGACTTCGAAGTGATCCGTCTGACGAGTCGCGATCAGCAAATGGTTTTGTCGCGTGAGACATACAATAGCATATACTTTCTGAAGGATCTGATTGATCAGAAAATATCCCTACTGAAAGGGGGCGACTTTATCAAATTCTACAACACTGTTTTGGACATGTGCACTAAAATGGACGGCGATCTATACCAAAACGTAAAATCGCTTTTAACCTGCCATGAGAATTCGATGAACGCTCTGCTTATGCTGGAAGCGCTTCACTTCGCCTATAACACCGTATTTTACGACCATGAAATCATGAAGTTGGGCATCGATTAGAAGAGGATTTTTTTATGTTTATCATATGCTTTGTAAATATTTATCACCATTTATATTTATATTGTATTATACATTATAAGAATTGTTAAAAGAATATTTTCAGTTTTATATTCTATTTTATAAATGTTTATCAACTTGTATTAAACCTTGTTATAATTATTTTCTTTATTTAAATAAATTGTTAAAGTTTAAACCGTTTTTAAATCTTAATACCTACCTTTAACACTAGTCTCTGGGTAATAAAGCGGGGAAGAACAGACATCGTGATGTCAGTACGGCATACCTGTGAACGGTCGGTGTACAAACAGGAATGAATAGGATCGTGACGTCAGCACTACGCAGTATTTTTCACGGTTCATAGGAATGGTTAGTACAAACAAGAAATTATTTATAACTTTTTATTAAATAATCGAGTAGTATGTTCACATTGTATTGCGTACACGCGCCGAAACATTTTTATGATAAAAGCAAGCTAAATTAGACTTAGGCAAACGGGGTGCACTACTATATTCTAAATTAACTATATCTAAATCTACATATTTTCTTAAAAATATTTCTTTCTGATGCCCTTTAACATATATGACATCGTAATCTTTACAGGTGTTAACCAATATATTCGCGATCTCTTCTATATTCACAAAGCCGTCCGAATATTTAATATTCAGGTGATTACGCTCCAACCATCGAACTTGTCGTTTGATTTCATCGGGAAGTAAATGAAAAGGAACTGAAGACTTGAACAGGTAATGCATGCTGTGAATCCCGTCGCTGATGCTCATCTCCTTGACTGCGAATTCGGGGATGTTGAACCCTTGCACATCAATTACCAAATATCCTCGTCGACGAAGTAATTTCTCTCGGTGCTCGCTTGTTAAGATGGGCGTTAGAATTTTCTCAATCCGTTCAATTCTACGCTTGAATCTTAAACGATCAACGGCCATACATAACCATTCCGAACTTCTATCTTCATCGTCCTTCCATTCATATACCGCTACTGGCTCGACGAACGTTACGTGCATACTTAGATTATTTTCTTAACGGTCCCGCTCAAAGGTTCATACTGAACGACGTTGTCGTGTATAATGAGGCAGTACGCGACGGTGTCCTTGTTAAATACCTCTTTAGACTCCATTTCCAATTTAATGTCTACAGCGCTCGACTTTACCGACTCGTTTTGTTTCGAGCAGTCTATAACATAGAGGGCGGAATCTCTAAAGTTGTTATAGTTCATGAGCGGTTCGCTAGGCTGCCCGTAATAGCTTGGACGGAAGGAGGCGTACATGTGATACGCGATGGCATAGCGTCTACCTTCCATATCAATGTTCATATCGTTGTAGGGATAATTTTCAGAGTTCAGATACAGCTTAACGTTTCTGATTTTCGAGTGATCGAAAAGCGACGCGTTCGCTTTAAAATTGTCTTTCTTGCCCTGTTGAAAGGCGACGATTATATATCGAGGTCTTTCCATATTCGTGCTAGATTTTACGGGCCATATGTCGGTTATGGTGGCACGCAGAGAAGGCAACTCGTACAATTCCCATTTACGGAATGGTATGTATATGGACTTATCGTTCTTAAGGACGTCGAGTAATTTTAGACGTGTTTCGTCATTTACGGATATGTGAGGTACGCGCCATTCAATTCTTTCAATATTCAAACTCGCTTTCTTGGTGCCGTTAGCGTCGGTGTTTCTGTAGCAATTATCATCGGTCTTGCTTCTAATCAATACTAGCTCTTGACTGACGTTTATCAATACGCGTTTATAGTCTTCAAAAACCCCCATGAAGAATTTTAGTGGGATGCATGCGCTGAATTTGCCATCGTAGAGCGTCGGCTGACTGTCTTGGAAAGGATTCCATCCAGCCACTTGTAACATCTTGCTTTCACTGTCGTTGTATGATATCAATGACTTTATGGTTGTAGTAATACCCGGCTTGGTACATCTATCGATCTCGACCCCATTGATCTCGTAGCGGATATGTTCGAACAGGAATGCGTAGGCATTATTGGTTAAAGCGCAGACTCCGGTTCCAGCTGCGTCTACATTAAACCCTCCTTCGATATAAATGTAACTCTCACATGGTAAGGTGTAAATGTCTTGATGCTGAATGCAGATGCGTACTTCATCGTTTAAATTAAAATTGCTTGTCCTGGGATAGTAAGTGTGATACTCCTCCTTGGTTATAGTTTCGTCGAATTTCAAGCCCTCGAATATCTCCAACTTTTCCATTGTTGATCACTTTCAAACCTATGGCCTCGAGGACCGCAATGTTGGCATGTGTTAATTGTTGAACGGTCTGTTCGGGAATGAGGTGAGACGATGCTGCACCTCCTATTTTATTCTTTCGAGTAATAAACTCCAACCCCATTACAATTTCTTCAATTCTAGACGTATCGCGATTTGCTCCCCACGAAAATCCACGGGGTCACCGTTCTGATCTAACAAGGATAAGGTTATGTTGTCTATACTTGTTTTGTTCACCGGTAGATAAATGACGTGCTGCGGTTCGATGTATATACTATAGCCGGGTTCCACCTGAGGTGAGAATTCGTACAGCGTGTGCGATGGACGTGCGTCGTGGTACGCGGATGTAGTTATATTACACTCTATTCGTATTGCTAGGACTTTTATAATCTGTACTGGCAAGTCGGACTCGTATTTCCGGTTCGCCTCCAACGTGCGTCCGCTAAAACCGAGCAATCGCCCTATCGAATCTTCCCGATTGAAATGAATTTTGAATTTGCTCTCGATTTCTACCTTTAAAGTATTATTATTGGGTCTAATCGAAATAGAATTCTTCGGCATGGAAGTCTTTATGTACTCATCAATATCCGTAATTTCATAAGAACCCACGGGGATGGTTACTACTTTATCGTCGTAGTAAAATTTGTTATTTCCCGCAACAACGTTTGGAATAGTGTTGTAGGTGTGCAAGCTAATTAATCCGAGCGCATAATCATAGCGAAGATCTAGATCGATCGGAGGATAGTAATTTGCTGAGAGCTCGTGGCCTACACCAACTAAGGTGAACGTGTGAGACATGACTGATGACGATGTTCCGCCTTACCGACTATTTATTAGGAATTCTAAGCATAAATGACCGCAATTGACTTGATCGTAGTTTTGGAATCTAACGTGATTGTATAGAATGCTTACGTGACCGCTTTTGTTGAAGTAGTCTATTAATTCGGGAGGCGGTTTCAGGTTACCAAAGGAATCAAAGTAGTTTACAATTAGTCCTTCTTTACAGTATGCAACCCAGTGCGTTCCCGGACCTTTAATCGAATCCAAATTAACTACCGCGCATTCAAATTTTCGCGGGCGTTTCGGCATAAGATCTCTCATAAACACGCCTCGGAAATATGGAATATGAGCCCCGATATTGTTGATGTCTACGTCCGTCAGAGCTCTACGCGGTAGTCGCTTTAGTAGTTTTTTGACGGTTTCAAGAACAGACCCATTCCCTTACGATACGGTTTGAGAAACACTCCCTCGCCTTTCTTGCCCAATGCGATGGACTCCATTGTTTTGTTATGCCTGTGCGCCTCTTCAAGTTGTTTTTGCGCCTGCTTGGCTTTGTTTACCGCACTCGCGACACCAGCCACACCACCAGCCAGACTTCCGATAGCCGACAAGCCGGCTAGAATGGGTATAAGGGGTAGTATACCGCCCGTTTTCGGTATAGGTATGATGCGAGGAATGCGTATATTCTCAGGTCCACCAGCTTCCTTCACGGCTGCTCTGGAGGCGTCCAGGAGTGCTTTTACTCTCTTACGAGTATCTATACTTTTACGCCGTTTCAGTACATCTTTGCTTTTCATAATCTCACGAAACGGTTTCAATTTCGGTGATAATTTCTTTTTCAACTTTAAACCCGCACCCAATCTCCTTTTCGCTTTCATGATATTAGTTACCGCCCAAGCCGCTGCCTTTTCGCCGAAACTAGCGTCTTTAGATTTCACTCTGGCCCACGCACGTTCTTGAAGTATTTTATCCGACCGGTGTCTGCGTTCTAGATCTTTACTCTGAGCGTACGCAATATCGTGTTCTTTACAAGCCGCGTCCAACGGATTTACGCCAGGATCACCGCGCGCTAGCCGCTTTTGAAGTTTTGTGCCGGGTCCGCAATACTGATATCCGGGGATATGTAGCTCCACTGGCAGATTATTAATTAAAGAATTGACCAGACCTCCTCCCTCTTTGAAGCTCGACATTGAAATGACTGTGATAACTGGAGGATCGCTATTTATAGGAGAACGAGAATGATAATACCGCAGTCGGTATGAGGCTCGTCAAGCAGAAACATCACCTGCGGGTGATTGATTTTAATTCTCAGGATTCTCGTCCTCAGAGACATGGCGACTTGCTGCCGAATACGGTGCGTTGCATTATTAGCGGTCCCTCAAACTGTGGGAAGACAAACGTTATGCTAAGTTTGTTGATTGACGAAAACGGTCTGAAGTTCTATAACGTGTACGTATATTCGAAGTCTCTGTATCAGCCGAAATATCAGTTCCTAGAGAATATTATGAAACGCGTCCCTGAAATTAAGTACTATACTTTTAATGATAGCGATGCTGTTATGGACCCCTCAGACGCTCGACAAAATTCCGTGTTTATATTCGACGACGTGGCCTGCGACAAGCAGGATAAAATCCGTATGTATTTCTCGATGGGACGTCACAAAGCCATCGACAGCTTTTATTTATGTCAGACTTATACGCGAATACCGAAGCATCTGATACGAGATAATGTAAATTTTTTAATACTTTTCAAACAGGACGATATGAATTTAAGACACGTATACGATGACCAGGTGGGGACCGATATGTCTTTCGATCAATTTAAGTTGATGTGCGCAGAGTGTTGGAAAGAAAGATACGGTTTCCTGGTGATAGACAAGGATAGAGATTTAAATAAGGGCCGGTATAGGAAGAATTTTGATTGGTATATCTACTTGTAAACGAATCAGGATGTCTGATGCAATTCATCTGGCGCTGCATCTCGCGACTTTTGCGTGAATAAATACGTATAAGCTCGTTCACCACGTTCAGTACTTTACCAACTGTTGTTGTTGCTACACGTACATCGGATTATCCATCAATATGTCCAGTAAACCGGAGCGTAATTTAAAATTAAAAATAATAAAAGCCGGTAAGGCGATTAGAAGAAAGCATCTACAACTAAAACTTGGGCACCTGAAAGCCGACGAACTCTTGCAAAAAACGTTTAAACCCATTACGGATCCGCTAAAAAGTCTCGATGTTGCTGTAAAACGGGAGGTAAGGTCCGTTAAAGAACCTTTACTGGAGGTGAAGAAACATCTGTTGGACGATGGTGAAAATGAATTGGAATCCTCTGTAACCGGGGACCCACCAGCTTTCTCGCTCGAGACACCTCAGCGAACAGTTCAGCGATCGCTACTGCAACCTCAAAGTCCAATGTACGAGTATATGCACGCTTCCAATGTTTTACCTCGAACCTACATAAGGGGTCTCATCAGCGATACGAGCAACGTCTACGATACCACCTTTGGACCTACTTTAGACCCGCACGCAAATCGATTTAAAATTGGATATAGTACATTGGATTTTATAGGAGATGATATAAAAGTGGAAAACAAATTGTATAAAGGAACTCCTGGTTTGTACGAGTTAGTGTTTAAGAAACGACCTAGCGGTTATGATGACATCGATGAAAATAATTATCGCGATATCTTGCTACAAACGAACGTACTGCACCGAGACTTCGACCCGGAAAAAATATTAGAGCGAATAGAGCGTATAAATATACGAATATAATCAAACCTTTATTGAACACCGAGGGTAAAGGACACATGTCCATGATTGTATCGAAAGCACCTTACGAGTATGTTTATTGGAACGATATAAACGAATTAGTGGACCGATTGCGACTTCTGAAGGCATCCCAGGCCGCGGGTAATATGAGTCATAACAACGAAATCGTGTCGATAATAGAAGAACTCCGCGAAGCGGGCGTTATAGAATAAATAATCGACCATTGCCCAATTGTATTCATTTCCGCGATGAGTATCGACAAGTTTGGACGTTATGCCCGCTTCGGCGGTTCGACGATTAAACATATTAACCTGAAGCGGCCTCTAGGTCTACCCTTAACGCCCGAAGGAGATGTAGATGTAGGGGGAAAACGTGTTAGATTTGTGGCAGACCCCATCCACAGTCAGGATTGTGTTAATCAAAGTTATATGTCGAAATATGTTGATAATATAAGAAAAATGTTATCGAAACAGATAAATAGTATGGATAAAGTATTAGCGGAAATAAAAGAAACGAATAAAAGGATGGAATCCAAAATAATAGAGTTAGATACACTTGTGCAACGTGTGATAGTGGATGCGGATGCGCGGGGAGTGGCTATAAATAAAGTTATTAACGCTATCGATAAAACTGTTAACGTTGTAAAAAATTGAGATGAGTAAAGTTAAGAAAGCCGTAGTCGACGAATTGCACAGAGCGGCTAGAAGAAACTTTATCAGGCGACGTATAATTATCAAAGGACTCGATGAGTTATGGCAAAGTGATCTGGCGGAGTTTTTGCCGTATAGCAAGGAAAATCGCGGATATAAATATATTTTAATTGTCATCGACTGTTTCTCGAAATTTCTGTGGACCGAGCCTTTAAAGAGCAAGGGTGCTATTGAAGTCAGGGACGCGATGCGTAAAATTCTACTTCAAAACCGGATCCCAAAAAATTTGCAAACTGATGCGGGGAAGGAGTATTATAACCGACAGTTCCAGGAGTTGATGAAAACCTACTCCATAAACCACTATTCCACCTACAGTGTTAAGAAGGCTTCTATTGCCGAGCGGGTTATTCGAACAATCAAGAGCAAATTGTATAAGAAATTCAGTTTGAGGGGCTCGTATAAATGGATAGATATTTTACCCCAGGTTACCGACGAGTACAACGATACGAAACATCGAACCATTAAGATGAAACCTCGTAATGTTACATCAGTCAACGAAACCCATCTGATGTCGACCTTCTATAATAATATCGATGCGTTTGAACCAAACAGGAGATTTAAGGTGGGTGACGTTGTTCGTATTAGTAAATACAAGAGCGTTTTTGCCAAATCATATACACCAAACTGGAGCGCGGAGCTATTCAAAGTCGTTAAAGTGAAGGCGGGTAACCCCAACACATATTTAATCGAAGACGTTAGCGGAAGACCGATTCTGGGAAGCTTCTACGAACAGGAACTACAAAGAGCCAAATATGAAAACGTATACCTCGTTGAAAAAGTTTTACGTAGAAAAGGAGATCGAATTTACGTTAAGTGGCTGGGATTCGATAACTCTCACAACAGTTGGATAAACAAAGATAGTGTGTTGTAGTAATACTTACGCTGTTCTTATTTATTAGTAGTATCACATTATTTTAGTGCTGTACACTTATTGTAAATATTACTTATTCTAGAAATAAAATTCATAATGCTTATAACAACGTGTTTTATTCAATATAATATAGTTATAGCTTCTGCGTAGTTTAATCGAGTGCTAGCTTCCAGAGCGTATGGTTGTAACATCCGAAGATCGATGATCAAATTCGTGCTGTTCATAGTTCTTCGTATTTTGTCTAATATCTCTTTCATTATTGAGCGTTATTCGGTGAAAATCTTTTGTGATGCAGTAGAGATTCACTTGATGCCGTAATCGTTTTAATCCATTTATGTGCTGATCGAGTGCTGATCGCAGTTCTTCTCGATTCATTATTCCGGATAATGTTATACGCTCGAAGCCTGGAGTTGAAGTGGGATTGTTTGGTGAACGTTTTATTTTATACGATTTCGTATGGATCGTTAGCCCCGCCCCGTCGCGAATGCTGGGATCTGATTGGTGCTCACGTTATTATTGACTTGAGCAAAGAAAATTCTCGTTGAAACCTGTTCGTGACGTAATGGTATTGCGTAATATTACGTAATATATAGGAACATGACCCGCAACAATCGGCACGTTGGCAATAGCGACCCTCATGCGATCACCTAAATCAAACAGCGACACGCGCGATCAGTACTTGGATGGTGTACCGTCTGTGTATTTAAAGATGCGATGGTCATAGCACGTTGGCAATAGCCGTTCTCGTCCTTTCACCAAAGTCAAACAGCGTCGAGCGCGGTCAGTACTTCGATGGTGGCCTGTCAAATTCCCGTCGAAACGTGTTTGTGACGTCATTGTATTACGTAATCTTACTTTCTGGCTAACGTCTCCTGATCCTCCATCTTCTGGTGAAATGCCTAATTTCCTAATTAGGCCTGTTACCACCTACAGCTCCCTGTACTCCGAGCAGCAGCGACACCTTCCGGTCAGAAAGCAACACTACATACAGCCACCTGTACTACATAGGCGCCCTATCGAACAGCGACACCTCCTTGTCAAAGCGGCACTACATACAGCCACCTATATTACCTGCATCTACCGAACAGCGGCACCTCCCGGTCAAAAGCGGCACTACATACTACGTAGGCCACCCTACCCAACAGCGACACCTACCGGTCGAAAGCAACACTACATACAGCCACCTGTACTACTGGCATTACAGGCGTTCTACCGAACAGCGACACCTACCGGTCAAAAGCGGCACTACATACAGCCACCTGTATTACCGTCACTGTCCAGTTATCTACCTTACCGACCAGAGGGGCGGGAGTTTTGCATTTTCCGGGGAGGGGGTTGTTGCCCATTTCTAACCCTCCAACCGGGGTTGTGGCCCCATTTCCGTACGCGGGCAGTCGGGGTTGTGACTACCTTCCAGTATACACGCTCGGGGTTGTGGCTGACCGGTTGAGCGGGGGAGCGGGGGTCCAGAACCCGCCATCTCTCTCTACTTTCAACTTCAACTTATTTACCATCGACTTCGAAATGAAATACTTTTCCTTTATACAGTGTTTATTCAATCATAGAATTTTACCTTTTATTCAAATATGCATCAAATGCGTAAAGAGCTTTGGTCTTGTCGGGTATCCCACAACACTTCCTCTTTTCTTTTCTTATTATTTTTCTTATTTCTGTTTATTATTCCTTTTGTGCATCATTTTTGTCTTTATTTTATTTCTTGTTTATTTCATCAGGACATGATCCAACTCTGGAAATAATATTGAAAGTAGTTGATCATTTTTTTAGAATTTAGATGTATTTTCTCTGTTGTCGGACTAGCAAAATGTTAAACTACAAACAATTTCATAATTGCTAAACCGTCAATTCCAACAGAAAGGGTTAGCGGCTTTATTTATACTTAGAGTTTGTACTAACGAAATTGGCTACGACAATGGATGAAACCATATGTAAAACAAATAAAATATTAATAGCTGGGCCTTTCAGTTTGCGGTCATGAAGTTATGCTACAGATCAAAAGACGTGGCTTTTAAAATTGTACATTTTACGAGGAAATGAAGACCAACCAATTAGCGTGTTTTAAATAAATCAGATTATCTCAAACATTTTCTATCTGATTTCACATTTTTTATACGAGTATATTTCTTAGATAGTTCTTTCACTTTTACAAGCAAAGGTTAACAGATGCAAAGATGTACTATTGTTTATAACAAATCCGAACTCAACTATGTTTGTGAATGTAATATTTTTCTGCACAATATTACACAAATTAGCTCATTCTGAATACTTACCGTATATATGTAGGTTACAAGGGAGAATGTGCTTCTTTTAGTGTCGTGATGTGCTGCCATCGATCTACCGGCATAATTAATCATTTATGAGCAAAGGACAATGGAAAAGTTCTGTACATTATTTAGTGACGTAAATTGTAATATGTAAGTTGTATATAAAGTTAGCAGCTTACGTTTGCAAACTATATTCCACGTATTTTTTGTGTTTGACTATTTTATAGCATATATGTGTTCAGTAGAATTGCATGCCTATGACTTTTAAGACTATGTGTAAAGCATAAATGCGATCTACCATTGTATACACAGAGAAAACTGAGGAGAAAACGTAATACGTTTATCAAACATTTCCGTAAAAAGGTCTCGAGGTCTTGAAAGGAATTAATGAACACCATTAAGAATGGTAACCACAGTTGTAGAAAATAATAAATAGTTAATTTAAGACTTGAGGGGCGAAAAAGTTTCAAAAGTTATTACAAATATGGAATTAGGGCAGATTAATGTAATCCTGGTTACATATTTATTTTAGCAATCTATTTTCTTCTTTCTAGCTGAAAGAAAATAATAAACATCCGGTTTCTATACCTTCGATTAGTTGATTAAAAGACAAAAAACAAAGTATAATTTACTCACACTGTTATATGATAAACGAAGCACTTCCAATTATCTGGCCTTTCCAAAAAATTATACACCTGTCCTTGAAACGTCGCTCTGCCAGCTATTTTTCGATGTTGTCTAGATGCATATCGGGCAGCCTCACCCCATTTGGGGGGACTCTCCAACAGAAGTGACGCGGCATTAATGCCTTGACATAACGTCGTTTCTGGAACTGAAATTTCGAGGAAAGATATTTATATCTACGGCTTATTATTCGATATTTGTTATTCGTGCAAACCACAACAGATGCATAAAGTCGACAAATGCATATTTCTTAGATAACAGTAAATCATATAAGAAAGTGTGGAATTCTACTACTATTCTGATTGAACGAGGAAAAATAGTAAAATGTGTATATTTACCAGTTAACGTTATACCTGCATCTAAGGGAGTCTCCAGTAATTGCTGCGAACTACGATCTGATAATGGACTTGGTTGCGGTGTGCTTCCTACTTCTACGATGCTCACAGAGAGCTGAGATCGACCACCTATGCAGAAGAAAGTATGTTCATTTACTTTTAAATATGCATTTTCCCTTCATTTTCATGGAATGTGCTTCCTAAAAATAGTCCCAAATTTTTCCATTTAAAATTTTAATGCGGGATACAAAAATAGGAAAATAGGATAGAATGGATGATAATACAAACGATTACCGTTATAAATTTAACAAATAATTTCTGTTTTTAAATAGAATATTTCAGTCGTAATGGTTTCGTTGGAATATCTCAATTATCCCATGTTAATCTATGGATGTCAGACATAGTTTACGATAAAACTGTCGATGGATAAATAGACTTTCAACGACAAATGTTAGAGATGTATTTGAGAGATAAAAATGCAATATATGAATCCGAACAAAACAAAAATCAGAGATGTGCTTGAGATCAGTGCCAGAGTAAAGTGGAACCATACTCCCCATGTAGTTAGATTCGAAGACGAAACATAGATCAATATTGTAATTTATTGGTGACCATACTTGGGAAAAGGATAAAAGGACAGCCAAATGATTTGAAATTGACTGCAGGATTAAACAGTGTAAGAGAAGCACCAAGCCTAAAGAAATGGAGAAATATGAGAAAAGACTGTGTTCAGAAATGAACTATACAGTAAAACTTTTGACTAGTGGTAAAGAAATTATGAATTAATTTTAAGAGGAATACTCCACTCAAAATATAGAAAAGCTTTCCGATTTATATCTAGCATGGATTTCTTTCCATGCTGTAAGAAAATTCCTGTACAACGTACAGAAACTCTTATATCTGGTAAAACCCATTTGTCCCAGATCAGAAACAATCTGAGAGAGAGCTCCATCTCACATAGTTTAACATCAGCAACGATCTCAACCTAATGACGGTCTGATTTATTTGGTATGCACATGATCGATATCGACTCTATTCCAGAATTTATACTTAGCCCCCTTAGCTTGACTCTGTTCGCATTAATTTTTCTCCACGAACATATAATCTAACGCTTTGTATTCTTCATCATTATGTGAGACTTCCTTCTCGTTCAATGATAATTTGTTGATATCTTCTTGCAAAGAAAAATTATTTTGATAACTTTTTATATAAGTATCTACAGACCTCTCAACTTCACTTTTTAAGCCTTATAAAGACTGGACAAAATATTAAAACCTCTGAATTAGAATACAATTAAGTGAAATAGATCTACACCACACTAATTTGGATACTTCCAAAGACATACATATGTGTATCCATATGTCAACTTTGAAATGGCGGAGTAAGGTTCATACAGCAACCGCTAAAAAATTGATTCCTAATGTCTTTGTCACTTGGAACTGTGTTACTGCGGATATCGACTTAATTGTCAAACTACTATTTCAACGTATTCCAATTGGTGTGCTAAGAGTCAGGATTGGTTTTGTTCAAATTTAGTACAGACAAAATGTATGGTCGAACTACGTCCTTCTAGCGTGCGAATTCACTGCTTTTGCCCCTGAGGGGTGTGCACAATTAATTACTGGCCTTCTCTCTCTCTCGCTCTCTCTCTCTCTCTCTCTCTTTGTTCAGAGACCATTGCTTTATTTAGATGAAAGCACATTGTGTTTTTCGTTTCCTTTTTTTGTATTTCACCTCCGGTCTGAGATTTCCTTTTCATAACAGATAAATTTATATATATATATATATATTTCGTGACCTTTTATACTTATCTTATATGATAGATCTCTACCACTAATAGGTCAATAAAACAAGGCTGGTTTGAACGATAGTTATATTTTCAGAACGTTTACAAACGTTTTCGGAATACCTTCTTCAGTGAAAATATAACTAGATAAATATGTTATTTATTCATATTTATCTAGTTATATTTTCACTGAAGAAGATATTCCGAAAACGTTTGTAAACGTTCTGAAAATATAACTATCGTTCAAACCAGCCTTGTTTTATTGACCTATTAGTGGTAGAGATCTATCATATAAGATAACAGATAAAGAGTTGCTAGTATAGCTATATATATTATAACATTCAAAACATGTATTTAATCGCAGACACATGCACAAATTGGTGACAGAGCTTCCACAAACAAATGAACGATTTTCGATAATTTCTTAATACATCTACTTGACCTAAAATAGAGAAAGTGAAATACACAAAAGACAAACAAGCAAGATTGCTGGCAGAAAGGAATCAAACAATGTAAACGTAGAGGATATATTTGGTATAATTGGTGACCCCTACGGGTAGGAACAAAGAACAGAAGTCATCCACGAGATAACAAGAAAGGAGCTTTATGACGTAATGTAAACAATCAAACTAGTAAAAGCAACAGCACCGAAACGATGGAGTAAGTGAAGAATAATTGCTCTTTATACTAAATCACATAAAAGAAAATAATAAATTATTAGACCAAGTAAAAAGTAAAAAGGGGAAATGATAAAATCTACAATTATAAAGACATTACAACTGATGGTAGCCGAAAGGATATAGGCAGGAAGTTTTGAATCAAGGCTAAGCAAAAACCACGACAATGAAACGGTAGGCACAAAGAGAATTCAGGAAAAAAAAAAAGAATGCAGAATTAAATAGACCGGGTAGTTCAAGATTTCGTGGACGGAAAATTATTATTAGAGACAGACAACAAATTTGTCAATAAAATAAATAAATATATGTTTCCAATATACAAGGTGATCCGTATTATCATGTCAAAACAAAGTTGTGTTATTCCTTATGGAGTTGAAAATATGAGAATAATGAATTTTTTAAATTTGTATTAGTTTGGCACATATATGATGTATGGTACGACAATCAAAGTCAATGTTGTACACAATGCAACACTAATACAGAAGATGTTCCATTTGGAGGATCCTAAAAGTTAAAGATGTTCAAGAACTTATAGCCCTGTATAGTTTTTGCAGATAATGCGGAATTAGTCACCGAATAATATAACTGAACCCGATTACGTCATTTCATTAAAACGCACTGTCGTCATGAACTGAGTACTTTTTTCATAGAGGAATATAAATAACTCGCCTATTTGTAACTTAAGACACATTGTATATATCTTTTTATGAACACATCAGATTCTTTCAGAATTTCTGAAGGATGTTCCATCATATAAAACACAAGTTTGGTCTGTCAGTATAATACAGGTCCCCTTGTAATTTTAGCTGACGCTCCTAACGCATATCTAGAAGTTTTACAAATAAGTTATTTGTCTATCTCTAATAATAACTCCGTAATTTCCTGTTCATTGAATCTTGAGCCACAAACGGGAATGGCATTCAGAATACCCTCGAACAGAAAAGAACAAAGACTTAACACATTGCATTCGAAGCCTATAACACAAAACGGAAATTATTACACAACCTGAAATGGGAAATCGAAAATGTTTGCACGTAAAAATTGATAAAAGCAGTAATACACTCCGAATCCTTTTGGCATTATGCTAGACAAACCATTAAACAGATACAAAAACAAAGCCGAACAATATGGAACATGGACTACTGGAAACTCCTATGCAAATTATCTGATATCGTAAACAGATTTTGACACCTTAAATGCACAAATGAAATAGGATATCAAGATACAGGAAACAACAAAAAGGGACAAGATAAGAAGCGAAGTGCATCATGAATAATTGAAAATAATGTACCAATAACAAATGCGATGATTCGTATGAGAGGAATGTACGGGACAATAGATATAGAGTAAAGCAAACGGGAGCTACTGAGGGAAATTAGTAGGGACAGATAGGTGTTACAAAGAAAAAAGGGGAATTATATGAACAAACGTAAAGTAAACCGGCCTTGGTAGTATAGTAGTTAGCATGTCGGTCTGTAGACCTGAGGATCGCGGATTTCAACTCGGTTAGAGCCGTCGATCTTCAATTGCAGATAAAAATCAGATACACGTTTTTCGTGCCTATAAGATTTTGGGCGCGTTAAAAATTTCCACCTGAGGTGAAATTCTCTCAACTGCGGTCAATTTCTAGTTCTCGACAAATAAACAAAGAAACAAACGTAAGCCAAGTCGCTCAAAGGGAAATGAGCGAAGAAAAACACAATAACATGCTCATAATCCCTGCACCTCAAAATAAACAGGAATAGGAATTAGAGAAGTAAGTCCTCTTTGGCGAAATTTATTGCAATGATCATACAGAAATTTTAGCTATCGTCCACAAGTTGATAGAACACTTACTAGTTTTCAAGATTTTAATTAGCATTTGTGACAATAAAACATCCTTTCTCCGAAAATCAGAAAGTTGTACAACAATCACTAAGTCTCATTCAAGTCTTTCTCTCCTATCGTCATCAACTTTTAGTTTTCTCTCCAAATCTCCAAATCATTTAGTTCCAAACTGCGCGAAATAGAAAAGGGTATTTAAAAAATAATGATTTACTTATTTTTTGTGGATTTCTACCGGTGCCTTTTGTATAATGTATTTCTTACGTTGTATATTGAAGGATTTTAGAGGAAGGGAAAATAATGGGAAAAGCGTACAAACGAGAATTCGATCCGAATAATTCAGCAATTCTTGCTTCTAAAATTAAGCAAGTTTACTTCTAACAAGGGAGCACCGGCAACCCGGACTCCGCCAAAGATTTGAAATTTTGTGGATTTGTTGAGGGATCCAATGTAAGATTATTGCACTTACTCTTATAGGCAGAATGCCCATTCGTGGAATGAAGGGCGTTCTACTACTGTCCCCTTGGGATTTGTGCAAATATCTCGAAAACTATTGTCGATAAAAACAATTAAGACAGGTTATTAATTGTTTGAATAATACTCAACTGTCTTAACCTATTAATATCTCCAATACTTTTCGAGATATTTGCATAAATTTCAAAATATAATATTTTCATTAGAGCGCCCTTTACTCCACAAATAGAGGATTCCACTAATAAGAATAAGTGCAATAATCTTACATTGGACCCCTCTACAAATCCACAAAATTTCATTTTTTTTTTGGGGAGTCCGGGTAGCCGGTGTTCTCTTATAAGAAGTTTGCAATATCCATTCATTCATAAAACAAATGAACGCTTTACGCGTAGAAAATGCGTCATCTGTCTAGTAATTTCTCGAATTAAACATGTGCTCTACAAATAAACATATTTTCCGAAATTTATCGGATTTGATCCATGTAGATATACTGTACTCTGGAGAGTTTATAATTATTATCACATTTTACACAGTTTGTTTGGATTTTATTCACTTCAAACCACATATTAATTTACTAAACAGTAACACATATAAGTCGTAGAACTTGTAATGGGGATATTAACTTAAAACAAGCGTGACTAATTTTAACATAATCAGTAACTGATGTTTTAATTTTTTCATGACTTTTACCAACTCCTTGATGGTTTTTGTATAACAAATAAAAAAATAGGCGAGGAAATTTATTTTTCGTACTATGTAATGCTGCTTAACTGAAAGCAAATAGTTTTGTTATAAATTTAATATTTACCCGTATTTATCAGTTTTTGTTGTTCATCCAAAGCCATACCCAAAGATTCCGGGAAGGAGACCCCAAGATGAGGCATAACTTTCGTAGTTCACTGCTATTAATCCATTACCCAGCCTGCAACAAAAAAGCTTTAATTTTTACCAGAAATGAAAATTGATTGTCATCGTCGATCAAAATGAAACTATGAAGAACTATTATTGTTATTATTATTATTATTATTGTTTTTATTATTATCACGGCAATAAATTACACAAATATCCAAACGCACAGTTTGAATTTATTTCACTGAGTACGCCACCCGTTTTGTGATATCGAATACCGTTACCTAATAATAGACGTAACAGCTATCTAGGGTCATCGCGGGTAATTAATGATGTTTTGACGAAACCTCCCTTGACAGTTTGCTGTTTAATTTACACGCCATCGCAGTTGTCGCCGTAGATTAACCGAACAAACAACAACTTCCCCTTGATTACCATTTCCAATATTGACATTATTTAAAAGGCCGCTATCTTCCTTAATGGAACAGAACCGCCAATGTGATTTCTACGTTTTTCGGCAAATCAATTTTTGGAAACACTTTAGAGAGTCATTACACAACTTGAGGTATTAAATTACACTTAGCTGAAGGAATTGGAGGGAAAATAGGGACTAAGAGTGGAGATACAATTTTTATATGCCGGTCTATTTGAAAATGTTCAATGAATGTATTTATTTTTTTATATGACAGAGTGCTATTTGGATGGGGAACTAAGATAACGTCGCAAATATGGTGCTAAAACCACCTGCTTTCTATTTGACACATTCTTGGAAATCTCTTGTGCTTTTTATTGATAGGAATCACACGAAGATAGTTTTGGGTAAACAATTGCTAACTGATTCTATAATAAGGCCTACAGATCCCTCCGAGCTACTTAATTTAGACCTGACTTTGCTAACATTCACTGTAGATATTAGGAATGGTGTAAACTAGCATTTCACCAAAATAAAAGGTAATTCAATATACGTCGTTTCTTAAAATTTGAAAGAGAAAAATATGATTCACATATACATTTATATATCTAGCAATTAAACTAAGTAAACTACGAATTCAGGTGATATGCCTTGCGAATAAGTTTTGAAATCAGCTGATGTATAGTTTCCAAATCAGAATAAATAGCAGTTGGTGGTTTTCTTACATTTAATTCTTTAATATTCCCCTGGAGCCATCACACGAAGGCAGGCAGATAAACATTTTGAGACGTTTTCTCTTCGTATCTGCCATACAAAATGGAAATCGTTAAAAAATTGGGCAACAAAGATTGTGATATGCAAATACAATTTGGTGAGGAAATGAAAATTGGAACTATGGCGGAATTGGTGTTTTAGCGACGAAGGCATATTTTTTGCAAACGAAGTGGTTCTTCCCTATAGATGACACCTTGATGTGATGGGAAGACTTGTGTGCTTTCGATGAGTTCTGCAGCTGGAGCGTATCAGACATGCATGAAGCCCTGGAAGGGAATATCAGACTACTAGCAATTTCTGGGAAACACCGTCCGCACTCCACACTACAGCAGGTTAGGAGTCACGAACGTAGATAAAAAGAAGATTCCCATTAGCAAGTAGGGTTTCTTTTTATCGAGGATACCAACTTAAAGTGGTAAGCTAACTAGAGCTTCAGTATAGCGAGCCAGAGACCACATCCTTAAGAAAAAGGAGGAAGCGGTCAATAAACAATAGCCGCTAATGGTCAAGTAACAATTCACATCTTCTTTAGAAAGGACACACAGTTGTAGTTATGGGTCCTCTCCTTATTCAACAGAATTGAAATAGAGAAGTCTGTTTAGAGTTGCATAACACGGCCGAACTTCTTATCGCACAGGTGTCAGAAAACCAACAAGATGCTGAACAACATATAGTTTCTACACGGCAGATTTCCTCATCAAAAATCAGCAAACTCGCCAATTTTGATGGCAGTGCATTTTATCCTTTAGAGCATGGGTCTCCAAACTTTTCAGCCTTGGGGCCATACTGATTACTTCAGTGAGTTTCCTGCGTATTATACTTGCCATTAAGCTTTATTATCATTCTGTATTCTTTTATTCAACTTATCACAACAACAATAAGCTATTAGCTGTCGCGGGCCGGATTGATGACACTGGCGGGCCGGATTTGGCCCGCGGGCAGTAGTTTGGAGATCCCCTGCTCTAGATGCACATAAACTCGGTGGTTTATAACTTTCGAGAATATAGGAACTGAGTTTGAAAATCGCTTATACTATTGTTTAGGAAAGAATGGTAGATTCAGAGAAGCAAAAATGGGAAGAATTTGGAAACAAAATGGAAGAAGACAGCGGGAGAAATGCAAAGTTGCTCTATAAAACACTTAAGAACCTCAGGGGAACGAAAACTGAGATAAAAGGTATCAAAGATGCTGCAGAGAACTAACTGCTGACTAATATGCTAATCATAGGCAGATGGCCAGAGCATTTTATGGAGGTTCTTAAATGGGACACAGATGCGAGAGAAAGAAATAAACTAGGGAAAAGCAGAATAATGGATTACTACGATGAGATATTCTGGAAGAAATTCCAAAACGCAATCTAGTTTTCGGATTGCGTTTTGGAATTTCTTCCAGGATATCTCATGAAAAAAATGACAAAGCTACTAGGCATGACAATATTAAGGCCGACTTAATTAAAAGTCTTAAACAAAGTCTTAGAACTTTTATACAGAGTAAGGGGGCTTGATGGAACACTGGGCGAATACCAAGAGATTAGACGCTTGCCACAATATTACTGCTCTACAAGAAAGGTGACGCACAAGTGTGTGTCATCTGCAGAAGAATATCATTATTGTCAACTGCCAACAAGATTGAGAGAAGATATTGAAGGAACACTTCATGACAATCAACGTGGATTTAGACCCAAGCGTGGTGTGACAGACCTAATCTTCATTATAACGCAGTTAATAGAAAAAATAATGCAGTATAACAGCACATTGTTTTTGTGTTTTGTAGGAAAAGCATTAGATGCCGCGCCTAGAGACTAAATATGGGAAGTATTGGAACAAAGGAATGTAGGTCAAAACTTGATCCAATCAATAAAAATATGTACCGTTACACTACAAAAGTATCGAGAACAAATAATGACACATCAAAGAAATTTGTAACAAATAGAGGTAAGACAGGGAGGAGTTTTAGGTCCACTGCTTTTTGTAACCTTAATGCTAGAGCAAGTGTAGTTGTCAGAGGTAATTTATGCGAAAGACCTAGTAATGGTCGCTAAGCCGGAACAAGGTATGGAAACTAATGTAAATGTATGGTATAAGGAATTAAATCGATTGGGAATGTAGATCAATGGTGGAAAAAACGAGCTATTGGTGATAACTAAAAAATAAATGAAGGCACTTTCAAAATTAAACAAGGCAACAATACAACAAATGGGTGGAGGGAACGATGGAACCCGAGAAGATAACGAGGTAACGAATGTAACAAGACTGTTTTATGTGCTGAACAAAGGTTTTATTAAGAGAAAAGAAGTGAGCTTGGAAACAAAAATTAGAATATTTAAAACAATATATGAACCAGTACTTTCATATAATAGTGAAACGTTATTAACGCATTAAATGAAAGAAATAGAAGTAAAATTCAAGCATGTCAGACGCGATATTTGCGAGCTGCTAGAGAAATGCTAGACGTGGCCGCATCAGAACACTGTAACACTCACCTGACATTGGATAGATTGGAAGAGAATCAGTTAAGATAATTTGGACATATGGTTAGAATGAAGGACAACAGAAAGGTGAAGAAGATCTGAAAAATAGAAATAGAGGAAAAACGCAATAGAGGAAGGCCAGTGGGGTCCTATAACAGCGGAGTTGGAAAAGCACTGGCAAGAAGAAACTTAGATTAGAAGCAAGCAGGGAGAATGGTGAATACTAGAAGAGAGTGGAAGGCGGAAACTTCGACACCGAAAGGCACCATGAGGAAGGATTATGTACATATGTATGTAGAAAAGAATGGTGGACATTTTGAACAATTTATTATGTAAATAAAATGTTTTATATTAGATGTGGTAGTAAATTGATAGTAATTTTCTGACGTTGTGCAATAGAACTATAGAACTAACTTACAATGATGCCTACACGTTATTGCTGAATAGGTGAATTACTATCATTGAATAATTGCTTACTCAAAATCATCTTTGTATGCTATCAATGGAAAACATTTCTCAAGAGCTTACCAATTATGTATTATATGTGGGGTGTATTATTTAGGATTTTAGATAAGTTAGGGTAGCTGGTGTGCAATGGTTGGCAGTGGGGCCGTAATTGTATGGTTATTTTGCTCCCCCGTTCAGAGTAATGCAAAGATTATGAGCTTTTCACGAGGCCTTCTTTGAATACACACTGCAGCACATTGAATGTATTCAAGTAGACACCCGGTATATCATATAACAGTTCAGTTAGAAAATTTAATTATTTTACGCACTGCTATATCAGGAAAACAACTAATTTGACATGCATTAAATTACAAAACTTTTATGCGCGAAGTATGCCATTCCAATCGATCATTTTTGTCGACATCGATATAGTATGTATTCCCTTGGCTTTGACTGCCATCGTTATTAATATCCTATTTACATCCCTTTTAATATTTCACGCATAGCAAATCCACTTTTATTGTTATTCATTTTAGCGAAGCAAGTTCCGTTAAAAATTAAATGAAAATGACACCCATCCCCACACAACGTTATCCTTTTTGTTCATGAACACCTTAACGACGTGATCCTTTTTTCTATCGACCGACAAAGTTTGTCAACTTTTATATCACTCTGGAGAGCATTTAATTTTTTGTTAATCTGTCTCTTCACAAAAAAGAAATTACAAAGCCTCATTCCCGTTTCATTGTAGACTTTATGCTTTCGGGACCAAGAATGACCTCCGCTTTGGGAATTATGAACATTTCGGTACATACTGTAAAAGGCGTTTTGATGAAATTGTGCTGAGGATATGAGTATATATGTGTAGAAGACCTACATATATGCATAGCAATTTTGCTGATAACGTATGCAGGTGTATGTAGAGAATATAAACCAGAAATTACGAAAGGGACTATCCGATACTAAAAGTACAAGTCAAAATTACAACATCTATATTTTAAGACAATATTTAATACATCCCACAAAAACTAGGAAAATGTTGAGACATTTATTCCAGCATGACACTAGTTTGAACGTCCTTTCATTGTAGTGGAGCTTGTCAAGTTGGTTGAAGTAAGCGTAGTCTTGTAATTCCTCCTCAAAACGGTTTCTCTCCAAGAATTTCCTCAAAGTTCTGAATAAATAAGCGTCCTTCTCCTCTGCTTCTTTTTTCTTCTCTACTTCCTTATACCCATTAACTGTCCATTGCAGTTAATATTAGTTTTATCCGTCCATCCATTTCTTCCACCCCCTTCGATTTCACGCTAGACTTTTCAATTCTTGCAATAATTTTGCTGTCTGGGACATCCAAGGTTTCCTGGGTGTTCCTTGCTCCTCCTTACTCTCTTCATTTTCTGGTAAGTCTAACATCATTCAATCTTAGAACATGCCCATACAATTTTAAATTTCTCTTGCCTTCTTTCTCCAGCAATGGTTTCTATTGTAGTGTTTCTCTGATGTTTTCGTTCCTTAATCTTATGAAACGCGTTGCTTCTTCTATTTTTCGGAAATGCTTCATTTCTATAGCAATTATTCTGGATTCGTGTATTTTTGTAGGGTCCATAATTCACATCCACATATTACTGTTGGCGTAGATATTATATTAAATACTTGGAGTTTCACCTTCTTATTCATTTCCTTTCCGAGGGGCCAAATCTGGACTATACGAAAGATGCTGCTAGATCTCCTACATCCGTTATGTCAACCACAGTTTGGTTTCATGTGACGTGTGGTGTCTTGGGCCATCGTACAAAAGTTTAACTCACTTGAATAATTTTCGCGGTCTTTCCCTTCTTATGGCTTACGACAAAAATCTGTTAACTTCAAGTACATCACACTTCGAATACTTTGCAATTGGCAACGTGTTTGTTTCCTTTTCAGAAGCTAAATTGAGTCGTAAACGAAACAACGCTCCAGACTCTATCACTACACTCACATGGCGCAAATATTGCACATGGGCAGTTTGTATAATACCTATTCCTTTATAATCGGACATGCTCGTATTTATATTTCATATGACGTTCTCAAAATCAAATCTCTTTTAACTCTGCCTTGTATAAGAAGCTTCCCTTATATAGGATACACCCCGCATAAATTTTGTTTATTTCTAAAATGTTACCAACTTCATTAAAGGTTTCTAATCCCAAAAATTACAACAAATACGTCTTTATTTTCAATAAGGGATACCATTATTAAATTGTGCCAAATTGACACTGATGCCTTCCGTATATTGTGGCGGTAAAAGCGGGTTAGATGAGTTGTCTATCTCTAAACGGCAAAAATGCTATAGAAAATCTACCATGATAGTAAGGACAACCCATGTAACATAATAGGCTTTAAACTTTATTTTAATTGTTCTTGCAGATCTTGTTTGTTTATGTGGAAATTTTCCATTTAACAATTAAAAAGTCACCACCTCAATACTACAAATGTTATAATTGTCGTCCAACAGAAAACCTTACCGGTAAGGTAGACTTAATAGCCTATTGCTAGTGTAATCATATTATTCAAGGAAAAGTTTGTCCTTCTCGCATCCGAAACGAATTCTTGCGCAAATTCGACATTCCTTGCAGATGTTCTATCCTTCTAATTCAATGAAGGTGATAAAACACAGCGGGTACATGCACGCAAGGAAGCCAATATTTCCGTTACCTTAAAGTATAAATTACGTATTGATTTTGCATTTGAACATACATTTCCCAGTATAGTTCTTTTTGTTTCCAGTGGTACGTACATATATCTGATAAACCTCTATTTTCCGCTATTGAATCTTTCATTCGGCTATCATATCATTCAGCGACTGTGCCTCGTAATTTTATCGGAAGAAAAGTTAGAGGTATACTCGAGCATCTGGAACATGCGCTTGTTTTGTTCGTATTTAAAACTTATATGCAGGTGTGCAAGGTACAGCACTGAATTGCACGACAAATGATGGGTTTAAATTCTGCATAAGATGAAGATGCCAAAATTATATTGATCTTTATTGCCTGATGTGATGCCGACCATTTCTAAATTAGATTAGCCACCGGTACATTCGTTAAGGACTGAAATCATCTGTAACATGTCTTTATAGGTGAAAGCCAATCTGCAATGGATTCTTCCTTTACATATTCTTCTGTAGCTTTTTTTATCGTTTCATCCTTTGTATCATGTTTTTTAACACTTTTATTTCGGCCTCCCACCTTCTATTTCCTTTGTTGATGTCATAATATACGTTAGTACCATACGCACTTCTTATGATTTTCCTCTGTGGTATACGACACACAAATCCAAACCACCTTAATTGATCTTCAACTATTTTGTTACTCCACGTTCGCTTTTAATTTGGTTGCTTTTTGCTTTTACTTTGATCTTTCTTGAAAAGCACATCTTTATCACATTGATTCCTATTTTATATTTCTAGAATAATGTTCACAAGTCGCTATTGCACAGCACAGATTTCTGGTATCTATAGCAAAAGTTGACCTTATCATATCAAACGCTTTGCGCATGCTTCCATTTATTTCCTTCCCAATTTTCCAATCAATTTTTATTATACTAAGTGGAAAATGTTGTTCTAACTTTAAACTCGCAAGATGCAAATGCGATTAAGAAAATTAAGAACAGTTTAAGAATTACCAAGTTGCAGTTGTCTCTGATTACATTAAGAATTTGCAGCATACCTCTTTTTCACTGAAGCAGTCAATGACATCTATCAGAACGCTTGAAGCCGCGTTAAAACAACTAATTAACTTTACAGGCCAACAAGCAACTTACGTTCGGTTTTGCCAAAAGCCCTGATTACGACAAACTTTGATCCATATTTAAAATTTGCAAAACTTTCTTCGAACGATGCCGCGCATTCTTTTTGTAAATATACAGGCATTGTTAGCGATAAACGCAGAAATTATTTATCAGAATTGACCATAGAGAGCTATCTGATGATTCGATTTTACAGCAGGTCTGGGATTAACACCTGTGCATAACAGGCGACCACTTCTCATTTCATATTTATTATTACATTTCCAGTGTAAGTAAATAACCTACACATTTATGCGAGTAAAAGTTATCACAATTTAATACTAGTATTAAAAGTTCACAGTTGCTCCCTTTTTGAACGCTCATGTATTCCTCCCATGTTAGCCAACTCTAATTATGAGGAACAGTGAAGGCGTAGACAGAGTTGCGTAGCCCGCCAAAGCCGATTTCGCCTCAATTTCTGTTGATTCTTTATCGATTCTTTGCTTCATGTTTACATTATTTTTATATATCGCTTTATGACTGTTATTACTTCAACATCTTTCTTTTCTTGAAAAATATTAAACTTTGCTTAAATTATTAATGTATAAATCCGAAGAGGTAGAAGCAACACAATAGCATCTATCATTTTTAGAGTAAGGACAAATTTAGGCGCTTCCTGCAATTGCAGTCTGCATTTAATTGACGCGCAGTAACGTGCGGCTCAACTGTAACACAGATAACATAAAATTTCAGTGAAAATTCAGCATGAGTAATATATGTACTTTACAGTGCCGAGCACTTGGCAAGTCTGTGTTTTCTTTATATTTGCGAATCCTTCCAATATACTTCTTTTTGTTTTCAAAATGGACGCTTATGAAAAACATGAAATAATACTGTGTCCGTTAGAAATGTCCGCACTTTAATCATTTTCTGCAGACATTTATATGCCCAAAAGTGCATGTATACCAATCAATCAACATTCGAAAGTCATTCATGTAGCTAAACTTCTTTGCACATTTTGGCCTCTATCGCTAAGTAAATCAGGCGGCTATTCAAGCATGCACTCAACATCTTTACGGCTTACTCGTTCATGCCAACAACAATAAATATGTAAACCGTACAATGAAACCCTATCCGTGAGGTTCAATTGTGCGAGATACTTTCACGGATGTTTGTGCATAATTTATCCCGCATTTCCATAAGAATAAAAGAAGTTCTACTTCCGAGAATATGAGATACGGACACCTTTCCGAACCGAACGAATTCGCTTAAATATACATGGGATCTTTTCTTCAGAATTCACGTTCAAATATGAATACATTTTTAAATATTTTTCATGCACATATTTAGTGGTGCTTTTACATTAAACGAAATTAATTTTATTGCTCAAATTTTGGAAAGGTTTTGCTGGGGAAATTCAAGGCAATTCAGTTCAATTTACTTCAGACGCCTCGCGTGTCGTTATAGGTATATGGAAAATGGAGTTTTAGCCCCACTAGGATGGCCAACAAGTGAAACAGGCAATACATTTTAAAATTTGTACGTGCAAAATACATGAAATAGGACATGTAAAACTTCACGACAATGGCCTTCAGAAATAGGAACCTCAACTAAATCTAAACCAATATTGCGTATAAAAATTGATATAGAAATGCATGCCACTAATACCCAGCTAAATTCAAACTTTGTCTAAAAATTTATGAAAAACACATGTAATTTATGATAGTGTATTGCTTAAGGCGCAGGCTTAAGAGATATCATTAACGAAGACTGGTTTGCGAGATTCAAGATAAGGTCTAACAAAATGTAGCACTTTTCTCTTCATTAGTCAACGCTTTTAGTTCCTCAAACCTAAACACAGTTCATAGTAGGTACGACAAATCTACTAGAGAAATTATAAATATAAAGCATAATCGCCTTATCTATACTTATTTATATGCAGTGTGCACCTACAGTATGGAATAAAATGGAATAAAAGCGAAATAGAATTGTGTTGATAGAACTCCTTGAACAGGTCGACTTTATTTAATAAAAATACACATTTTTGCATGACAGCCGATTTTCACCCATCAGTTGTTTTTGAGTAATGTTGTAATATTTTCCTTTTTAAATAGCAACAGCTAATACTTTCTCTTGGTTTTCAGAGATGTCTTTATTGCCGAACTGAGAGTATAAGAATGTTCCCATCTTAAATGAGAAATTATTTGGGTAAATAAAAGTTGAATGACATTCATTGGAAGAATTTCTTATGTTAGATCGCAACAGATGGTCAGCTCAGCAATAGCAAAATCTCTGAAAATCAAGAAACCATATTAGGACGTCATTGCTCAAAAACAACTAATGTTTGAAAATCGACTGTCATGCAAAAATGTATACTTTTCTCCACTATAATCGACCCGTCCTAGGATTTCTTCCAAAAAATTTGATTTCAATTTATTGAATTTATTCCTTTTTTGGCAGGTACTGTATATACATATGTACCTGACAAACAAGCGAAATGGCATTACTACGTCAAAAACTGAAATGGGGTGTCGGAAGCTGCAGTAGTCGTATATGCACGTACTGCATTAAGCTCCGCTCAGGAAATGGGATAAACCGCAAACTTTGTATACGTGAATGGTCGCTTTTATCTGCCTCCAAAACCAAACAGTGTGCTCAAACACGAACAACCCAAATTACAAAGCGTTGGAGGGCCTAGATATTATGTCAATAAGACGCTTCAATAGGGTGGCACCCTACAAAATATTAAAAGGAATGTGTCTTGATATAAAAATATATACAGTGACTCAAAAGGAAACTCGTACAATGCCAAAACGCTTACTGTGCTGGAGTTACTCAGCATTCACTTCAGATGATTTTCTTTAAATGAAACAATAAAACTGTTTACATGTAATACACAAATGATAAAAAGTATAAAGATATGTTTTTATGATATACGATTATATACGAGGGTGGTCTGAAAAGTTTGCAACCTTAACGTGAAGATGGCATTCGCCAATGAAAGCTAGGAAATGTAGATGCGCATCTATTGACAGGTACCCACCAAAATTTCAGCTGTTCTGTTCTGTTTGACAATTATTTGAGTGAGCCGATGACAGTGTTTTTGTAAAAATGAAAAAATCGAGTATCAAGCCGTCATTAATTTTTGAAAGGCAATACACTTACGCAAATTAAATAGGAGTTGGACAGTGTATACGGGGGCTCTCCATCATCATTTACCACCGTGAAATTTTGGGCAGCTGAATGTAAGCGTGAGTTTTCGGGACACCCAGAAACTGTAACCACTGACGATAACATCGCTAAAGTTCACCAAATGGTGCTAAACGACCATCGAATTAAAGTTAGAGAGATAGCAAAGGCTATGAATATATCTAAAGAACGTGTTTGTCGCATTTTGAATCAAGATTTATGCATGAGAAAGCTGTCCCGGCTTGCTAACGTTAGAATAAAAACGTGTTGGAATAAACATTTCCAACGTTCTGTTAGCGGAGTTTAGGTCAATAAATCAGAGTTTTTGCGCCGATTAAATACTGTAAGTAGATGAAACTTGAATACACCATTATACGCCCGACACAAAGATATGGTCAGAAAAGGGAACTTCTGAGGGGAAATCAGCTCCAAAAAAAAAAAACCAAAAACTGTTTCTTCGGCTGGGAAAGCGATGGCGATTACTTTGAAACAGGAAAAAACATTACAATAGAATAGTACCCATCATTACTTGACAAGCCGAAGGCAGAAATTGAAGAAAAACGGCCAAATTTGCAAAAGAAAGAATGTTGTTTTACCAAGACAATGCGCCGTCTCGCACCTCAGCGGTTGCCATGACGAAAATCCACGAATTACGGTTTAAACTAAGTGTAACCACCCTCCTTACCCACCAGATCTAGCCCCAAGGAACTTCTTTTTGTTCCCTAGTCTAAAGATTACGCTCGAAGGACAGAGATTTTCGTCAAATGAAGAGGCCATTACCTTCATAAACAATTATTTCGCAGAGAAAGACGCCGAAGCCATCGCTGGGAGAAGTGTGTAGACTTACAAGGAGACTATGTATAAAAATAGAAATAAATTTTAGGAAAAAATGTCTTGTATCTCTCTTATGCCGGGAACTTTTCAGACCACCCTGGTATATATATATAGTGCTCATACATCAGGATGGATCTCACCGTAAGACACATAGATTTATTTTAAATTCAAACTTCTTCTTCTTAATCTTTTACCCTTTCTACCTTTCGGTGTAGGGGTAAATTAAATTCAAACTAATAACAGCAAAACAAAGTCAATATCAATAGATATGAACTGACATTGAATCTGGTATTTAGTGAGGTAACCATTATTATTGAACGCATCAACGATTCACAATAATCTGGGCAATTATCTGTTCCAATAACACTTCTTTTAGGAAGTTTTTACAGCTGATTTTGCTACTCTGCATTTAATCCCATAGATTCTTAAACTCATTTAAGTCCGGGACTGGAGTGAAGTTATAGTACACGAGGACAATTATACGGTAACCAGGACCGACGTTTATAGGCATTGTCTTCGGGGCGTAAGCCTCCAAACCCTACACTAACATACATCCCCAAATCACTGGTGAGTCATAAGAGATGCATAAGGGTATATGAGTTTCACTTTAAGTGATTGTAAAAACCCAAGTAAATGTACAAAGGATAATGCAAGGAACGTCTTTTACATAAATTGCCACAAACTGAACAAACTCCATTATTGCCTTTCAAAATCCTGATGTCGCCAAAGACTTCTGGCAAACAAACAGCTGTATACGGTTCAGCATTAGCTGTTCTTCGATCTAAAGGAATGGTTGCGATATGTGCAATACAACTTAAGAAACGAGCGATCATCTTCTTGGAAGTGCTTCGTGAACGAACTTTTGCGGGATTCACTTCACCTTGGAACATCCAAAAGTGGATTGTTGCCTATTTTTCCATGCATATGATTATATCCAAGTTTCCTCGCCTGTTACGATGTCGTATACAGCTTTTACACTTCTTCGCTCGAATTTTTTGAGAATTACCTCCCACCAATTAGCACCAGCCGTTTTCTAGGCTACGATCAAATTATGCGAAATTGTGTTCCGTCAAAGACACCAATGTATTTTTGGATTCTTTAACAGCCCTAGATTTTCCAAATTTCGTTATCGTCGTGCGCCCGTCAATGATGAATCGCGTGTAGATCGATGAAAATCGGTTGCTATTCCAAAACATGATTGAAGACGATCGTTATGTAACAGTGAAATACATTCTTTGGCATATCGAAGGCTGAAAAACATTTGCATGAACATTTAGCTGTGAAAAAGTTTCCAAGTTATGAACAGAGATCTAATAAAATATTTTATGTCAATTTCAGCGGCTGCACATATTGGTAGCTTGTGCGTATGCAGCGCAGTTAGCAGGAAATATCTCGTTGGACCTCTGGGTATGTATTGTTTTGAAAGCTACCTCGTTATCAGTAAGGTTCGACGAACAAGTGCAACGTATAAGATATGTGGTTGACATACGTTATTTTTGATTTCTTAATCTATTTTCCACCGTTATTCATCATTGGTCGTTTGTCATTTCCTACAGTCGTTTATCAGTAAGCGAGTACAACGCCAACTTATACGTTGCACTCGTTTGTCGAGCCTTAGTTATCAGTTAGGATATAGACTCTCTTATTTCTGATGTATTCCCGTATCATAATTTGGATACACTCGAACGTAGCCATAATCTCAAAAAATACGGTATCGTGAGCTCCTGCCACGTCGCCTGAAAAGTCCTGGACCTCAAAATACTCAATATGTTAGCTTACAGTTGACACATTAACCGATACAATCAAAAATATTTTTTCTGAAATCTCGTAAGCGAATTTGGAAATTTAACAAGTTTGTCCAGGAATTCCGATACCACCACAGCTTGTTATAACGAGATTACCGACCATGGCTTGACGCAGATTTTATATTACAGCGAGCATTTCAACAAAGTGAAAACCGTAGGCTCAACTTTAAACCCGCAAATTGCAAACGCAATTAAAGGAAGTCAACAACCGTTTAAGAATTTCCAAGTGGCAACAAATGTGTAACTTATTGCGTAACATTACGTAGTTATTTCCGATTGCATTACGGGTTTGCAGAACACCTCTTTATCGATTGCATAATCAATAAGATTTATACGAATGCTCAAAGCGAACAACAAATAGCTGTGAAAATTAAGTTTGGCTTAAAAATCCCGATGACGTCAAACTTGATGATGTTTTTGAAAGACATTAATCCACATTTGCCACGTCGTCGTCTGAAAAGTCCCAGGCTTAACAAATCAGAAACAGGTTTTTTTCGTGAAAATTGTAAGCAGTCTTTTCTGATAGTGCTTCATTACCAAAAAGTTGAACAAACGTTTACTAAAATCGTAAAAAGTCATCTAACAAAAACCTTCGCGTGAAATTTCCATTCTTTCATAAAATTGCTTTGTTAAGCGTGTAAACAAATTGCTTTGTCAATTTCTAAGCTGTCACTGTTTTCACAACAACAAATATCCAATTTTACAAAAATAGGAATGACACATCTCAATAGTGCCACTTATTCTTAGCGGTCGTTTGTAAACACAAAGAAGGCGTCCCTCGTATATTTCGTGAGATAAATCACAGATATTTGTTTCTAGATTAGTTTCACCACCGCAGGTTAATTAGTATACAACAATGTCTTTAATAGATTGTATTTCAGAACGAGTTTTAACCATTTTCGTAATTACATCAGTGAAATATTATTCTCTTCAAACAAAATTTTATTTTATGGCGAAAATCAACATTGTGATTTTGATGAAATTGACGAAAGAGGAAACTTATGGCCACATTGAACTGTGGAAACATCCCTCGTAGATTAAAGAAAGCAAGTAGCATGACATCGCACCATCGCATAGTTTGTATTTGACAAAAAATTGAAAATATGCTTTGGAGTTTTATTATCTACAGCATTTGATTCATTATCTGATGTATGTATTTATACAAACATGCACATCATTTCTGGTACCATTTCAAAACTAAAGTTGCAGTAAAGTACTCGTTGTACTATTAATTTTGATGATGAATGGGTTTTCATTGAAAAACTATCAATTATCGGGCAAGTAAAACCAAAAACGTTTTGAAGATTGTTAATCAATTTTTGTTCTAACACGCTGACATAAACGCATTGGTTATAGCTAATCATACGCTTGCGACAAACGATATAAATTCAACTGGCGTGCATTCAACCAATATATATTGCACTCAAGTCGAACGCCACGATAATAATGCTATTACGGCGAAATCGTAAGAAATAAGGAGACATATTCCATTTCCTTGATTGCGATTTCGAGTCATTGTCTCCGCAAATTGCTGCAAAGTGTCTCTCGGGTGAGGTTTCTCCATTCCCAGTCTACTTACAGAACTATCGCATTCGTGGAGAACTAGGACGAAGACGCTCTTTTTTGTTACCGGACTCCGTCTAACGAGGAGCTTTTAAAATAGGAAAACGCACGCAAACAATTCGAAGAAGCTGGCCGCGACGAGACATTATATTCGATAACGTTAATTAAATTCTGCAAAGACGCTTTTAAGATCTTAATTGGATATGGTTAGCGGAAACCAGGGACGCGTAAAAATATTCTTTCCCTAAACGATAAAAGTTTTACGATCGCGCTTCGTTAGCCCGAAACAAAACCCGCTGGAAATTAGTTCTCGTATACAATGGGTACGAAAAGTGCAGGATCTTATCCTAAGTATTGTGATACCCAGATATTAGTACAGTAAAAGTCACCAATGAGGAATATAAAATGGGAGGTAGGCAGAGGTACCTATTGTTAAAAAAGTATTGATAAACTTACACAATAAAACTAGAAACACAAAACTTGATTGTCACATACTCCTTAAAAGAGCGATGATAGCAAATAAGTATTACCATTTTTTAAAAATGTCGAACAAACTCGGGTCACATGACCGACTAGTGCCTGTAATTATCTCTAATGAATAGTAGCTCCCCTCTAGTAAATATTTTTTATTTTCTATTTGAAATTTCACTCTGGGAGTTGTTCAAGCTAATGTTGTAACATGCTATAAACTATTATTGGCATATAGTAAGGATTTATTTCTGTAAACTTTCATTTGTGCTTTTGTACTTCCAAAATTCCTTATTTAGAGTTTCATAAGGACCAGATTTATTTAGCTTGTTCAAATTTTTCCCTGAAATATAAATTTGCTTTTATTTCTGCAGTGTTTTTTAAACGTTGGACTCTATAATAGTCGCCATCACTATTGCTACAAGGGACGCCTTTTATGTTTTTAGAAACGACCATTAAGTGACACTATTGAGGTATGACTATATTGTTTCCGTAAAATGTTATATTTGTTACTCTGAAAACACTGGTAGCTTAAAAATTTACCTAGTAGTTTGTTTACAGAGAGCATTTTAACCCTTTATAGGTTTGTGGTCCATATATGAACCACTTTTTAGTTAGTACTTTCTAAACTAACTCGTAAGTATTACAGTTACTGCGCATAGCCATTTACTTGATATCTACCTCCTAAACGCTCTATGGTTTGTATAGCAACCACATTTTAAATTTGGCGGTTGTTACAGACTATGTGGTCCACATATGAACCACTGATCATTAATGAAACTCAGTGACATTCTGTTCGTGGATAATAAATGTTGATGTAGTTTTGATAAAATATTAATAATGGTAAGTAGTGCTATTACATAAAATATCTAATACATTAACAATGTTTTTGGAGAAAAATCTTTTGTATTTTTTTGCGCTAAGATAATATTCACGTAGGAAGTTGGTGCGTCGTAACCTCCATTTGCCCTTACATTATATCTTACGATGGAAAACCGAAATAAGGTTCTTCCCAGGTTACTATTTGAAGTAACCGTGCTTAGATGTAGTCAATCTATATTTTCATTATTTGTTAGCCCAAAATAAACTAGAATGACACTTTCAGTTACGAAACACTTCTACAGCTTTGAAAACGAGTACGACTTTTGTTTTCTCTTCTGTATGTATACTTTATATCTAGTTCTAAGACTATAGGTTGAGATTGGCTGCACCTAGGTCTATTCGATTGTAATAAAATTGAACCTAGTTCTAACCAGGTGCCCGGTTGGACCGACAATTGGTCGTACGAACAAACAAGGAATGAAGAAAGAAATTCGTTGTCCATTTCCTGTGGTTGACTACAATCGTAACATGGGCGGGGTTGATCATTTTGATCAACTCATTGAGTGCCATTCTATAGCTCAAAAATCTCGACGTTGGTGGTTGAAAATATATTATTATTTAGTAGACAGTTCCATCGTACATTCTTTCATTATTCATAAACATAATAAAAATACAACCAGACAGAAAGTAGTTCCTCAGCTACAATTCAGGAGTATTCTTGGAAGTCAACTGGTAGGCACCTTCAGCTGTAAAACTAAACGAGGTCCAAAAACTGCAGTTGAAGTACGAAGCAATAAGATGAAAAGAGTGACAAGTAGAATAGTCACAGTCGAGAATTCATTTACAAGTTCCAACATAGGGGAACATTTACCCACAACTGGTACGCGACGTCGCTGTGCGTATTGCAGCACCCGAGCAAACCCTAACCCAACAACCATTGTATGTACTAAATGCAATGTAGCGTTATATGCATCATGCTTTGGTGTATTTCATAAAAAATAGCTCGAATTAGTTCGTAATGCAGTTTATAATGTGGTCTATAAATGGACCACAGATAAAGTTACTTACTATTTTGACGGGAAGTATCTGTGGTCCATATATGAACCACCACCTACATTGCCCAATGAACATTTTTTTTACTTTTTCAAGTTTCCTGAGTTTTATTAGTTTCTATTTACGCCAACATATCATATTTAAACTCATATTACTTTGTAATCAAATTTTGCCCTATAAAGGGTTAAAAGAAGGGATGTTGTGAATCAAGGAAATATTCACGTAAAGATTTTTGTAGGAAGACTGTTTACGTTCTTAGTAAAGGCCTAACTCAACAACAATGCACAGAATCGCTTCGTTCCATTTTTGGTAATGAGAAACAATCCAAAAAGGTTATTCACAACTGGTTTACAGAATCTCTTCGTAGTCGTGCGTCAATGAGTAGTGAATACCGTGAAAGTCGACTAGGATCGGTTGCAATTCCAAAATATCGAAGCTGTACGCAAATATGTACAAGTATGTTGAAGAAGATCGGCATGTGACTTACAGTACATAGAGACATTCTTAGGTATGTAGAATACTGTAATACATTCGATTCTACATGAACATTTATCTGTGAGAAAAGATCGGTTCCCAATGGATTTCACATAATTGACCGAGCCTCAAAAAAGACTCGTATTAATTGATGGAAGGAAGTGCTCAAAATGTATAACTTATTGTTAGTCATCCCGACGGATCCCGAGATATGAAGTATGTTCTCGTTCTTATCTTATAGTCATTCGTATCTTATTCCAAGAAAGTAAATAAGTAATAACTATTTAGCTCCACCTCACTGAGGCACATGAGCTATGATCACGAGGTGCCATATATATATTTTTTTAATGCTCAAAAAATTCGACCGAGGAACTGCAAAATCCGTATAAAACATTGTACCAGGCGACGAAACTTGGATATATCCGTACAAACTACTTTATTAAGTGAAAATAATCACATCTGATACATTATAACTAAGGGAGTGCAAGGTAAGACAGCGTAGGTCCGGTTTACACAAATATTACACAAAATATTTGTCCAAGCTTAATTATAATGCGTAATGTCCAGGGCAATTATAAATACCTATTGCAACGCTTTAACCGTTCATTTTCAATGACAACGAAATAACAGTTATAAGAGGAAACGATGAAAATATTTCTCCCCACACCATTTGAATGTAGTCATGCTGAATCCCGCATTCGCCATATGCCCCATTCTTGCCCGTCTTTTGCAAACCCGCATATATTGTAGTGGTAAAAAGACTCTTTTTAAACATGTTTTTGTTCACAGTTTGTGCAGTAGAACGACTATTTCTGTAATTCAGGAAGAATCTTCTTAGGATACATCCTTTCGATCGCAATGACGCGTATTACCGAAACAGATACAACCTTCTCATTTCCCTCTTTCTCAATAATTGCGAAAACTCGCTTTTTATCAGTTTTTGTCTGAGAAATCGTTACAACAGCAACGGAACTGATATCCTCTACATGGGCTACTAACACATTTACCAATTTTTGTATTTCGTATCCTAGAAATACACCAAACAGTAAAATAACTTTAACCATAAGAAGCGTTTTCGAATCTTGCTTTAATTATTATTATCAACAAAATAACTAATTACTATGTATAATTCTGTACATCGGTTCTGAAATTAATAGTTTTAGTATCTTTCTGTATATTTATCATTTCATATGTTAGTCTTTTTTATAATTCTTTTATGTTTTCCAAATCAAAGTAATGCCCCATATCTTTGTTTTGTTACACCTGTCACTGCATGAAAATCAGTATTTAAAGAATACTTGTGGATATACAACCTTTCTTTCAATATTGCCTTGTCTGACCGATGTAGCAACCACCACAGTCTTTACAGCTTATTTTATAAACTACATTACTATGATGTTTGAACCAAACTTTGTGTATAGTAATTTATTAAAATGACATTTACATTTCTTAAGAAGGAAACTTTGGGCTAGGTTTATGATTCGGGTTTTCCCCTAGTCCTTGAACAGAACTGTTACGGTTTCGACAAAGATTTTGTGATATAAGGTTTGGGTGTTTTCATAGTTTCCATACATGTGTTTGCACATTAATACAGTTAATTATACTATACATTTTTTACAGATCCTATATATCAATAAATCTTAGTCACTAATTGGTGTTCAGGTGTTCAGGAAACGTTTGCAGAAGTTCTGAGAATATAATTATTATTTCAATCACCCTTGTTTGATTGACCTAATTGTGGTAAAAAACCATCATATAATTTCTTAATTCTCTCAACTTAGAAAACGAATTAATATTTATATTTTCATTCAGCAGCGAAGGTCTCTTTAGCATCGAATAATTGGCCCATAACGAGTTGGCACTAAATGTATGTGACAACGGCAAATTATCACTGCAGTATAATATCGACAAAGATGATGATAAACGTACCGATTCCTCACAATATGCAAGTACAAACACATCCTTAATTATCTGCATGAAGTTATTGACCATGCAGTCCTTAAAATTAACATATCCTTTTTTGTATAAGTTTCTAGACATCTCTGTGACTATTTCGTCGTCTTGATTGCTTTTGCAAGAGGTTCTGCAGAAACTACATTTTCCCCATCCATTTTTACAGACAAAAAAACCTGTGCAAAAAATGTTTTATATTTATCTCCTATAAAATGCATTCCATATACTATTATGCATAATTTTTCAGGAACCATTATCCAGATCTTCTTTTATCATTTCTACTTGTAACTAATAAGTAAGTAAGTAGTAAGACATATAATTTGGTATGTACCACATGCATTACTTGATGTTAATTGTCAACGAGCATCTTGCAAGGCTTGGGACCAACAAACTTTTCTTTGTCATCTTTTGAGTAGGTTACTAAAGGCGAGTCGTCTACAAACGTAATTGTCTTTCTGGGTATAAAGTCATTTATGTACGTTATCTATAATTGCATGCCCAAGACACTTCTCTTAACAGGAATCATTACAAAGTACTTTGCTCACACCATGTCCGCTTTTCTAGCAATATCGTTTGATCAACCAAATTGGACGTTGTGTTTAAATTAGAAGAAAATCCAACACAGGTGTATCTATACTTATTCAAGTTTATTATACAGCCGATCTGAAAAGTTTATAATAGTTAAAGTAGTAATTTTTCCTTACGGAAGCCGTAATAATCAACAAGAAACAATAACATATATCTTTCCAGAAACGTATCCAATCGAATGAGAACTAAGTTTTCAATCTCTAAAAAATTTTCTCCAAAATTATTATTTTTCAAAATTAGGGTGAATGCTGCAAAAACGATTGTTAAATATGTTTTAACTAAATGCTTTCTTGCTTGGAATAGTCTTTTATTTTTTAGAAACTAATAACCACTACATACTTCTTAATATAAATATAATTTAATATAAATTGATCTTAAACTAAGACACGTTGAAATCTCGGCGGTATCTCTTATAATCGGGTAATTCATCCAGATTAACCTCAGGTAAAAACCCAACGGCACAAAGAGCTACCAGCGCGGCAACGAAGTAAATGATACTTTCTTTAGGTGTTGTTATGTAACGTTTTGTACCGCTAAAAATAAAAGCAACCGTGTATATAGAAAATGTGATAGAACGAGCGAGTCCGAGCAAAGTACCTCGTATACAAGTGGGAAACACTTCGGCTAAGTACAATCCCAAGATGTTCGCTACGGAATGTATACAGAGTAATATCAGCAAGTTTACGGTATAATGGCCACTCATAGTTGTAAAAATATTGATAAAAATTTGAACGGAAATTAAAAGGAAGAACCAAAACAAAGCTAGTCGCCTACGTAACATCATCAACGGTAGCAAGACGTACATGTAACTGAACATCCTCGTTAAACAGACTAATGCATGATGAGAATATGGCATTAAAAAGCTAAGTGCGAGGAATTGATTTTTCGAAAATTCGGCGAAGAGTAGGAACGTTAAGAGATAAGTGCCTAAAAGCAAAATCTTTATTAATTTTGTTGAAGAGAATAAATATTTTAAATTTTCTTTCGCGACGGTGTATTTATTTAATTTTATTTGTGGTAGAAAGTGTAGATTATCTATAGGTGTTCCAAGCTTGTTCAGAAGTTTCCATGCTTTCTTCTTATTAAAATGGCTCAAATACCATCTAGGTGACTCGGGGACATACCATAAGTAAAACAAAAACATCAGAGAAGGTATGGATAGTATAAACCTTAATTCTTCGCAATATCCGTACAAATTCATCTTTATATGTACTCCCATTAAGAGACCAAGTGGCCCCAACGTGGTCATATAAACGATCAAGAATGGACGATTTATCTTCCCGGCGTGTTCCAGAAGTAATAATATGAGCATATGTTCGATTCCAGCACGACCAATTCCTTTAATCGCTGTCAGGAATCGTACTACATCGAAGTTCTCAAACAGCGATTGCATATTGGTACCCACGAAGTGCAAGCAAACGGATATGATAAGTGCGATTTTTCTACCCCACAAATCGCCGATAATACCGAAAATTATCGATCCAATTGCGATTCCAATGTATTTAGTTCCAGTTAACGTCAGTAAGTGCAAATAGCCCTTACACGTTCCGATAAATGAAGGTTCCCAAGAAAATGAACCGTTACCTACGGGATCACTACAATAAACCACTGCAGGCGTCTCTATATCTTTAACTCTGTCCTGTGCCTCTTCGAACGTCATATCTTCGAAGTCGGATATTTTGTAGTCGTACATCATGCATGGTAATCTCACTTCTGGATAAAAAATGTACATAGTTTCGTTATCTTTCCAGGGTAACACTTTTAATCCATCGTAAAGACATGACACCTCGAATTCAGATGAATACTCTACCATGCTATCATCCATATTCAAACTGAATATGCAGAAGGCGGTCAGAAAGAACACCAAAATAATCCACCATGACAGTTCGTTGTACTTCCTGAATTCCTTATAAAACTCTGCATCGGTTGGTTCAAGTTCGCATTCTTCAAATCTAACAATTCGCAATCTCTTTCGACCAAACATTAAAAGTTCAAATCCATTTAGTTATCTATTTCGTGGGTGCTGTAACTGTAGTGTTTTCTCATCGTTACATTTCAATGACAAGCAATGACAAAAGTATGACAGCCAAACGTTGATTTACAATGTACGCTAATGGTAAGGACCACCTAGTGGATAAATATTGGGGTTAAGCGCAATATTTCTGCATTTTGCTTTGGGTCTGTCGTATTTCTCAAAGAAAACAAATGTGAAATTTGAAACATGAACATCTTTTTGAATTAATCTAGAATATACTTGACAATACCTTGTATACTCCTTTCCCATGTTTTAAGTAGATAACCGATTATCTACTATTATCTTAGAAAAATTACTTCTGCGAAAGGTTTCTTAAGTTTTGAATCCAAGTCCACGGTTAAGAGCATTTGAACGTAATCTTCTGTATAAAAACATTTCTTACTCAAAAGAATTTGTATTGATAGAAGGAACATAAATATCATAAGGTGTCACATCTGGGGGATATGAAGGAAGAGGCAAAACCTATTAACAGAAATTTCCTAATCTTCTTTGAATCACCAAAAAAGCATGGCACAGGATGCTATCGTGCTGGAACACAGTTTACGGTTAACAATGGTTTTTGATACGGGTTTTCCCGACAAAGATTTTTTGATATAAAGTGCTTTCTTGGTGTTTTCATAGTTTGAATACATGTGTTTGCACATTAATTCAATTAATTATAATATAAAAAATGTTTACAGATCCTATATATCAAGAAATTTTAGTCACTAGTTATGTTGTTAATAGTTCCCGAATAAGAAACAAATGTTTGTTTATACCTTTATCTAGTTATATTTTCACTGGTCAGAATATTTTCAGGTATTGATCCTGGTCGTGGATGACTCAATGATACTTCAATAGTTTGCTATATGTATTTACAATACATATAGCAGCAGTAAATAATAAAATTATTGCAATGTGATTTCTTCAATAATCCATGATCATTTTTAACATTCGGCACACAGTTTTCAACCAATTGCGTGCAAAATATGCAATATATAGTCTTTGTTTGTGACTTGCTTAGATAATGTAATTATTGATGACATATTGATCATCATTTACGGCAAGTAGAATGAATTGTGCAGTTTAAATATTGGACGTTACAAACAGCTTTCATAATTTGCTGTTTCGGAGTAGTAGTGGAAGTATAATCAAAAGTAAGTGAAATTATTGATTTTAACCTATAATGCAGCGACGTCCCTTCGTAAAATTGGAATAACATGTATATCTCAACTGCATTCTGCTATTGGTAACTAACGAAATCTTTGTAAAACCTGAGCAAACTTTTAATTACTACAAGGTAACAGCTGGTACAGGAGACTTACGTTTATTGAATATAACCATCCCGCATTTTCAATGTTTATAGAGAATTGGCCACTATTCATGCACGCGAGAAGTTATGAACCAAATGTAGATACACATATCCTGTTCCCTCGTTGCGCTCATCATCTTCAAGGGATACTTTTCTCAAACGAAAACAGTTTGCTTACTTTTTCACAGTGGAATATGAACGAGAAAAATCACCATAAACTCCGTCTAAACGTTGTTTAATGCGATTAAGCACATACCCTTCTTAGGCAAAAATTTATTGATCGCGCGGTACTCTGTTCTCGTTAGCTGCGACATTTCCATGCACTAGTCACGTTCGCTGGCTGGCTAGTAACGACTATTACTCTACGAGCCGTAATATGTATGTAACTGTACGCCTCACACATGTGCAACTATGGCGCAACGGAGTTTGAACGACGCTTGAAGCCGTCATGTCGAGAATTTATGGCGCCGTCCTCGTATGTTATCGTGCATGGAGTTACGTACGGATCTATTCTTGGTCCTTCTTTATTTATAATTTATGGTCTTCCTTCCTACGATTTAAGCAGTAAATTTATTTTATATAAGTTGATGAGAGCGCTGCTTTAAATCATGACAGTTTTGCACACCGTTATTAGTACAGTATATACATTGTACGACTGGTTGGAGATTTGGTTTGTTACGTGCACAAATTTCATTAGTTCAGTTTCAGTATTTCGCTTAACATGTTTCAAATTTGCGCTCAAATTTTAGTTCCTTGAAATAAAACTTCCTTTCCTAGTGTTTCTTAACTATATTCCCGATGAACCAATCATATCGCAGTGTTGACTAGCTGCCCTTGAATTTGAACAAGCAGGACAACTAGGCAATAGGTAGCCGAGTGGTAAAGACCGTTCCGATATCGGGAGAGTATTGCTGAGTGAAATTAGGTTTTCTGTATCGATTTATCGAAATATCGTAAAGATATTGTTTACCATGAAATAGAGAATTCTTCAGCAAACCCTCAAGTGTATCTTAACAAGTACAACTCCCGTTCGTGGAGGAAGAGATTCGTTATTGAGCCCTCAATACATCTCGTCGTACCGAATTGAACACCTTGCCGTTATACTTCCCCTAACAAGGTATTAAAAGGAGCAGATCCTATAGCCTAACCCGTCAGACAATTCTAAGAGACCATCTTCTCCAACAAACGAGGCAGACGAATCTTAGAAATTGACACGATGACATCATCCGGAGGCCATTATTATTAATATTCTATATGTTTTAGACCTTTCTTCTTGTTTCGAATAGTTCATATTTCGCATTAGTAATTCCAGCCAAATTATCACCTTTAATATACATAAGCTTGTAAAGTAAGCATTCAATAGATTGCCGTACTTTTATTAAATTCATTGATATACATATATAGAGATTCAGAGTAAACCTGTATCGCATTTGCATAACTCACAGCACAACTTAATATCACGTATCTTGTATTTTATCTTGTGAAGGTCTACGAGAAAACGTTTTATACTGACTTACCGTTACCGCATTGTTCGCATTATTTAGCTAATTCAATCTCAAATATTATGTAGTTTCTAAATTTTGTTAACGAATTCCGTCTAAAGGCTAATTATACAAGTTCTTGAATAGCCGTGTGTAGCTTTTGAAGTAGAACTTTGTTGTTTACGTGAAAAGTAAAACCATATAGAATCAATGCTTAAATACACGCACCCTCCCAGGTGAGCTTGGTCACTCCTGACGCCAATAGTATTTCATTCAATAAAACGTACCGATTATGTTTAACCATGAGGATATATCTGGTAAGCCCATATTACCTTTAACGCAAACTTCATGGTTGGCGTCCATATTATCTGTTCTCCTGACAAGACCTTCTGTATTTAATGGCCGTTATTACATCTATGAAAGGAACCTACTGAGCTGAGCACGGCATTGGCTAGCCTATTGCGACAAGCGTAAGTATCGCGTATTGTTGTTCTTGTCATGTTGTGCACCCTAGCCAATTGTTCCTCCCAGATGTTGCTATCTCGGCGAGATAGTGGTAACGAGCTTTTGGGGTAACAGGTTTTTATAAAATGAACTGCCTTCAAAGGAACTTAAACGCCAAGTTTGAAATAGGCTAGTAGCCAGAATAGCCAAGCTCCAAAAGTTTTTAGGTACATTTCTAGATCATAAGCTTCATAAGTAAACACATGTTAATGAGCAGTGCAAGAAATTGATGGATATTTTTCATTCCGTGGTAAACCAGAATACGAAATTTCTTAAATTCAGCAAATATAGATTACTTGGTGGTTCAAACCATTAAGTTTCTTCAATTACATTGTAAACACATAACCAGATCTAAAAATGATTCCCGTGTAAACAATCTTTAACTAATAGCAAAAGTATTATGGAATATAATATTACAATGCCGTATATATATATATATATATATGTATATATATTGTATATTGTATATAGCATTGTTGAAAATTCATCAATTCCAAATTTGGAGTATACTATTACCGGTTCGGTAAAATACTATTCGAAGATGGCCAAATTATCAACAAAAGACGTAATTAATAATTGCGCGGTGAGGAATTTACCGACGTGATTTAGGGTCAGTGTATTTTCTATTTATTAGTTTATCTAATATATTTTGATTATGTACATGCTCCTAGTAAAATCAAAATAAATTATCGAGTTAAATACCACATAAACTGTTCGTGAACGCGCCCCATTAATACCGAAATATGTACATTACATCAGTTATTGCATCCGAACTACCAGACATAATTTCCTTATTGGAAGATTCACGAACGTGGTTCAATTGGGGCAAAGCTAGGATAAAATATTAAATATAGACGCCAAATATAGAACATCTAGCTCACCGGTTGCTTTTACCGCCAGTAATCAATGCCTTCATCTACGTTAATCCCTTCATTTAATATCACATAAAGCACTTATTTTTGCAACGCCTTTTCGCTGCCAACTCCGCCTTATCAACGACGCGATAAAATCGGAGTAATCCGTACATTCTCAAATTTACGTTACACTCGCCTAAAATTTGGTGTTAATGATTTTAATCAAGTAACGTAATTCGAGCGTGCCCCGTTTCAATTATCAATTTCAGGCTAATCCTGGCGTTCGACACATTGCAAATAAAATTAAATACGCCGTCGCAATTAGAGATTAAGGCATAACTTAGTTGAACGTCTGGAAGTATCGTAAATCAAAGCAGTTGCAAAATTTACACAATCAATAAGTGCAGCTCGCGTACATTACATAATATACTTACCTATTAAACTACAAATTTGTCCTATTTAAATTGCAAATTCGAAATATCCATCCGAATTGAATCAGATACCGATATCAATTGACTTCGATTGAACTTATCTTTCAGTGAAAAATGTAGGATGTTGATATTTGTAATTTTGTAATTAGCATTAGAATTTGGACATTTTCCCCTGTCTCGTAACTTGAAAATTCAGTATTTCAGCATCGATTGTATACAGAGCGAACCATATTTTTTCTAAACATTTATTGTTGCAGATTGATTTATACATCATCCTGTCTTTCAGTAGATTTGTCTTCGAAATTTAAACTTTCATCATATCTAACACAAGGACGGAAGCTTTTTACATTATTAATAGAGAGAGAGCAGATTAATAGAGAGGCTAACACGTGATGAATACATAAACTTCACAAAAGGAAGTAACTGCGGACTAGTTCACCGGAAATTTAATAGCATTACAAATAGCGACAAGTATTACTTAATGGTAGTAAATATAAAGCGAAAATTCGTTACTTGTCATCAAATCACCAGACCTGTTGCAAAATCGAAATATCAGATAACAATGGTCGATCCATCTAAATTCGTCGGTTTGTCATTAAAAATCTCTCTATATGTAGGACACCTATGTGTGTACACCTATTGGTAGACAAGGCGTGGATTATATATATATATATATATATATGTAGGAAAAAATGTTTGGCTTCAATTAAGGTAAGATTTGCAAATTTTAAATATGGTTCAATGTCACTCGGACACACCCGGACGTTTGACGTAATCAAGATTTCTTCGCAAAACCGAACGTAATTTTTCAGCTACTTGTTGCCCTGTAGAATCACTTAGTTGATTTAAAGTAGCTTCGACCGTTCTTACAAACATCATTGTTTGCTCCCATGACAAAGAGGTGTCCTGCAAACTCATAATGTAATCGGAGATAACTACGCAATAAGTTGTACAACTATTGCAACATAGGAATTCTAAAGCTTTTGTTGACTTTCTTTAATTGCATCCACATCTTGCGAGTTTAAAATTAAAACTACATTTTTCACTTTATGGAAATGATTGGTACAATATAACAAGCTCTGGTGGCATCGCATTTCCTGGACATAATTCGTAAGACATCTGAATTCGCATCTAAGATTTGAGAAACAAAATTGTTTCTGATTAATGCAGACTGCAGGTAACGCTGTTTAACAGTTTAAGCTACAACATACACAACATGCAGTATACATATTCCTATACAGTTTCACATTAAAGAAAGTACAGTGTCACCAACTACGAAACTGAAGTTGTAATAGCATTAACGTTTAATATCTAACAGGACATAAGTAAATAAAATTGTGCATATAAAGAAATAACAAATAATAATATATAAAACCAATACAATACTACACCAAGTCTTTAAAATTATCAAATAATATATAACTGTAGTGGGCATAAACAAACAATAAGTTGGTCCTTGGTAGCAGCAGCGCAAATGTTGTTGGATTGCATGGAGGTAATTGTGGCACCTTGAAGTCCAAACCAGACAGCAAGGGTGAAGAATCTATATGCCCATGAATCTATCTGTCCAGATAAAATGCACATCATATATCTCACGACGGTAACTTAGTGAGTTTAAACCATGACGATGCAATTAAGAATCATGATCAATATTTCTCTCGGGATAACTGCCATAAATTTTGTAAGATAGAAACTTCGTGAAACGTCGTTGACCCTTCTCGAAAGACAACTACAAATACAAATAATGTCGAGAGCATACTGGTGATGAATATTCAATTTTGCTAATCGCGAAGGTACAATATAAAGTTTTTAGTAGTTGAATATTGCCGAAAACATGTAAACAATGAAGCACAAATCCTAAAGTCTTTGACGCAGAGAGACAGATATTTGTAATATGGGGAGAGAACACCCAGATCTTTAACCACTTCCATTTTGTCTAAATATTGACCATGACCGGAGTTAGCTTTCTGGTGTAAATGTTTCAACAACATTTGCCTACATTTAAGTTTAGTTTGAACTTGATACACCGATTCGTAATAGCATTAAAATTATTTTGAAGACACGAGACATTATTCCAAGTTGTAATCGGAAGACAGATTTTCAAATCATCGGCGTAGGAAAGACCTGGACTTGTTAATGAGGTCAGCAAACCATTCACGTAGATGATGAAAAGTAATGATCCCAAGTTAGAGCCTTGAGGAACTCCAGAAGATACAACGAAGCCAAAATGTTTGAAAACATTATAAAAAAACAACTGCATAAATTATTTAAGTAAGATTGGAAAAGCATAATTAAATTTGGACTTCAGCCCATACAAGATAGTTTCATCAACAAAATCTTATGAACAATAATATTAAAATCGCTGAGAACTACATCCATCTGCTCCTGCTATTCGAGCTCGTGGCTAATAAATTGCGTAATGGTAACAAGGTTAGTTATTGACCTTCCAGGAAAGAAATCATGTTGGTGAGGGGATATTAGAGATCTAATATTGTTAAATAAGCACGTGTAAATGATATTTTTGAAAACTTCTACAAAATTCGATGGAAAAGATATTGGCCTATAGTTTACACATGAGTTGCATCATCTTTCTTGAAGCCTGGAATCATTCTAGCACGTTCCCAAACCTCAGTGAAGATAGCACTAAGGTTATTTATTTTCAATAGAGGTTTAGCAAACAGAAAGCAAGCATCATGTAGAAGAAACTCGGGTATTACATCATCGCCAGCATTATGATTTTGTGGTAAGGTGGGCATATATTTCAGCAATTCTTCGTCGTACACTGGTTGCAAACTGAAGGGGCTCTAATCCGAGATAGACTCAATGCATTGTCTGGCGTCTCTGTAGTAGAAGTGATATAAGTATCAAAAAATTTATTGGCAAAATAATCCTTCTTGAGGAGACGTAAGTAAAGTATTATTGAAGAACGAAGATTTAGGGACCCGCGTTAAATCTCGTCTGGAATTGATGTAAATAAAAACTTATTATAAGCATAAATTTGCAAAACCTGGTAGGAATTTTTACAACTTATTATATGTAGCTGAATATATCTTTTGCGTTTTCAATCAAACTGAATTTTGCATCATAATGATAAAATCAGGAATGTGCAACCCATTGCAGAAATACTTTAATGATTATAAACAAATTGAAAATGGTGGTTCGCATAAAATTCTCAAAGAGCTTTAACCGTGTCGAAGTAATTATATGGATTAGGAGCTGCATTTATATTTACCGAAGCACGTTGAATAAATAATAAGTAAAAATTCATAAACGCTTTATACGACTTCGTGTAGTGGAAAAGCAATTTCAAAGCCTACGGTGAAGATATGAATAATTAAATTTTCCAGTCGCTTATGTGAGGTCTACCTCATAACCGGTTCACTCAGCATACGGATAATAATTTATTTAACTCGGAACTAGGCCATATAATATGAATTCGCGTTATTTGTATTATTAAGTAATATTAAGTCCGGCGCATTTATCGGCGTGCCTTTTGTCACCCATCAATTCAAATGTTTGGTACGTGGTAGTCGTAAATGCTGAAGGAGATATGGTAAAATAAAGTTCAATGCTAAGAATTTCAATCTAAGTAGCAGTAATAAAAGTTTTGTGTTTCAAAGTTATCCAAAACCGTTAGCTCAATATATGTTAAAAATTACTATTACAAAGGTTATATGTCTGAATATCCAATTTACATTCTCAACCTACACATAGAAAGAAAATTCAAGCGTGATACAGGACGATTGATCTATATGCAATTTAAAAATAGTAAATGTATATCCTTCCTTATTCATTTTCGTTCTTCAAATTCGATCCCAGAATAAAGTAATTGAATTACTACCCGTCAAAAATATCAATAAGCAAGTAAAAAATGGTACACTCCGGGAGAAAGGTCATAGAACGTAGGACGTCTTCGCTAAATAAAATCAACTATCGGGTCACCAGTCTGTGCAAGCGCACATTGATCTAATCTCGTAAACTGTGATTCGACAAACTTTCACCAATAAACGGAGCAATATCCACGTAAAGTTCATTTACTCGAAATTAGAAATGTAATTAGCAGTGCACAACATCCGTTCTCTGCAAAATTGAATTACTTACCCAACGGGCTCCAAGGTGCTAATTTTATTTTCCATAGGTATGACGTCAAATTTTGCGTATACTTTGTTCCGACTCTCATTTAAACTTCCAAAAATATTAAATTGCGCCTTAAATATAAACTGAATATCGTGGGAATTTTAGATAATTTATGGGCATATAATAAATAGGTACCAATTCGTTAACGCACTAGTATGTGACAAATCTGCTAATGTGGACATTAGATCAAGTAATAACTAAGGTTCGACAAACGCGAGTCTTGCTCGCTGAACGAACAGTCTATATACAGCGAATACGACACGCGTTTGTCGAAAGAAGGCGATTGACCTATACGAGTTTGATATATGGGACGGAGCAAACATATGTCAAACTTGTATTGGTCTACCGTCTTCTCTCGACAAATGCATATCTTGTTCGCTGTATATAGACTATTCTTTCAGCGAACAAGACTCGCGTTTGTGTAACCTTACCTTGCTAACTATTATTTTGCAAATGATAGTGTAACATATAACAAAGAAGCGATTTCGTACCTATGTGGGGAAATACGAAACGACGTTACTATAGGGTGTTCCACCGGGAGTTTGTTACAATACGGCTTATGAAAAATCAAATATCTGCTACCATACCAACATTGCTAGGTACAGTAGGTTATATATACCAACCCGTATATATAGTGCCACCGTAGCTTCGTATAGAAAAGGATAGTTTTGTGTTACGCGTACGACTAATGTGAGAGGTCAATAGCCCATAAGGGCGTATTGTAACAACTCTCGGTGGAACCCACTATAACAGCGAATCTAAAACGGGCTCGATTACATATTTCGACAAGCGGATTTTCGTTAGAAAATACAAAGCACTGAGTCATGCCTACCAACCGCAAATCATAACATACCGATACTGTACCCGCTTTACGTATTCATTAATCGAATATTGACTCCATTATAACGGCTTTTAACAAGCATTTAGTTGTACATATTAATCATAAACGTAATTACTAATCCAAGTTACTCACCTGTAATCTAATAAGAAAAGTTGAATAAATAACGTTAAAACACAATTTGATATGGGCATTTTTAGAGTTTACTTAAAAGAGAAATTTTAAAATATTTATTTAAAATTTGAAGTCAGTACTATTGTATTTATGCAAATGATCAACATATCGGTAATCAAATTTCTAGTATTTAAATGAAAATTCGTGGAAATATAAGAATATAGAAATATGTAAATACCATCAGAAGTAAGTCCTTATTTGTAAAAGGCAACTATAGATTAATAAAGGACAGACATCATAAGAAGTAAATGCCATTGTGGAAGACATGCTAAGAAAGAAAGCGACGTACCCTTAAACCATGGAAAGATATAGAAAAATAATGATATCACAGATTCCATGAGAAAGAAGAGTTAGAAAAGAACGGGAAAATATTGAAGAAGTAACAGGGATGATGCAAAATAAGAAAATGGCAAGGCATGGTATACTACTGGGTAATAGCTATAACTTAGTTAAATATACCCTTTGTGCACAGTAGAGCCATAGACATAGTTCACCCCTACATTTTTAATCGCTGTAGCGCGTCCATCTTTTGGAGAAGAAACAATTTATTTTTCGCGTTTGTTTTGAAGTTTACCAATTTCTTACCACCAGTTGAAGCTATTTTTTATTTCGGTGCACAATTCGACACTAAGACGTCTGAGTTACGATACTCTCTTCAAAAACAAAATTGTAAAGAAACGTGTGAAAATGCTATGTTGACGTTTTAAGTATTATTTCATTGAAACCAGCAATAGAACTAGGAATGCAAAGAGTCGATTCTAAATATTTCTGCGTGAATTTAGAAACAATTATGTCGCGGGTTTGGGTTTAATAGGTAGTTGTAGTAGAACGACTGGGAATAAAACCGTGTTGCTCAGGCGATATGAATAATCAAACTGGTAAAAAATGTTCTCCAAAGGTTGATTGAAAATATATTCAATATTTGCTTAATAAACGTAGGACCCCAAACGCACGGTTCCCAAGATATTTATAATTACAGTTTTGAGTCCGGCCCTGTTATACAATTGTAGTGAGTTTCCAAGACGTCGACGATTGCGTACATACAAAGAAACAAATGGCGAACACATTGAACAGCTCGTATAACAATTTTCCCTTTCACACAGCTTGTACAGTACATACATGTTATCTATGGTTTATTAACCATTTTACTTTAAACATTTTTACACAGCAATCACATAAACATATTATTATCAGACGTGTCTAATGTTAAGCATTTCTTGTGAAACTTTCTTTGTTTTCTAGACTTTACAATGTTTACCAATAAATAAATGTCTTTGAAAGAAAACATTTCTATCATTACCAATAAAAAATCGTCGAACTTTCCAAATGTAGGCCAAGTTCATGCAACGATAGCGAAATAAAGCATCTGTTTATTTTTCTGTAATAGTGACAGAGAAGCATTATTCACCTGTCGATAATATGCTATTTACTGGCGGCGCCATTTCAATGAAATCATCTGCTTCCATTGCAGAATACCTAAATACTGACTGAATACCTGATTATTCGGCTTTTAAAAATCACTTACCTCTCAAATAAATGTCTATGAAGAACACAATACCGTAATGTAAAATTGTAGGGGGCCCAAATTTTATTAAAGTTAAGCAGAAACGTTTGGCGTGATTTGCCATTGCTTTTGCTAATATCTGTTCATGCGGTTTAGTGAAATTAGACAGGATAGAAATTGGTTTATAATTGGTTAATTGTAGTTGATCGTTCTTCTTGTGGGTAGGACAAAGAAAGCGCATTTCCAAAGGTTAAAAAAGGCACAAGTCCTCAGAGAAAAATCAGTAATAGTTGACAGTGGTTTGGCAAATATAGACCTGCAGTCACAAACAAGAAACTGCGAATTGAATCATCGCCAGCAGTGAATATGTTAGGTAAGGTAGACAAGGTTTTACTTATTTCATCTTCAGTAACGGGCATAAAAGAAATGAGCAAATTACTAACAAGTGACCATCTCAATGAGATATCTATGTCCTAATAAGGATGAAACTAATTAGTCTACAGTTAAGGTCTGCGGATTGACAATCCTCACGGATTATTGACATATGCAAATTGTGCTAACTTTGAATGTTTTTGCACAGTTGCTTGTGAACTGCCCAGTAACGCACTTAATTTATTAGGGCGTTATACAGAAAGTCCTCTACATTTTATTTTGTTAAAATGTTGGCTCTCGAAAATAGCTCACTATTATCAAACTTGGTTAAAAATGACCAATCAACTTGTAGGAGACTGAGGTATAGTAAAACATACTTAGTTTTTCTAAAGTAAAGTAAGATTACCCGATGATTTCGAAGGTATAGGTTGAGGTATCGTCTGACACTCAACACTGACAGTATGTGCAGGAGGAACAGAGTTCTTAGTAACTACAGAGAGTCAGAATGACACTCCTGAACGTTTCACTTAACACAAAGCACCAAATCCAATGCATTATTATCTACATTTCTGATCTTATTAAATTGTTTTATACGACATACATTCATAAATGAAATCAAGGAATTTGTTCTACTGCATAGGAAAAAGTAGTTTTGCATAAATTAATTTAATTAAAATCTCCAATCAAAATACAGTTCTCACCAACCAAATAGATCACCAACGCACCAAGGGGGTCGAGTTATCTTTAGGAATATTGTTGGATGGTATGTAAAGAACGACAATTACAAAAAGGCGCCCATAAATCATTTGCATAAACATAAACATCTATCAAAGGAACATGGTCTCTGATGTGTGAGGCATCAATTATACTGCAGGATATAAAATGCGCAAACGCCATCAAGGTACCTCCGCTTTTCATTCTATCAACAATAGTGAATTGTCTGTCATAACGAGCAACATTATAATAATTACTAAATAAATCATTTGAATTCCTACCCAAACTGTATTAAGTTTTCCTATGCTTATCTCTTGTGGTTTGAGAGAACATTTGAAGGTATGTTAAATTTTACTTACAATTGGATTGAAATTAAATCGAAACTGCTGAATCTGGAAACGCATTCTTTTTATTTCAACTATCTGAAAAAGTTGCTAATGAAACATATATGCCTTTAAATGACAAGCATTATAATAAATGTTCTATATGATCGCCATTTTCCTCTATGCATATTCTAACTTCTTCTTCAAACGATCTCCTTATTCTGCTGAACATTTCCGGGGTAATGGTGGCAAATGCATTTGTTATTCTCATTTTCAGATCGTCCGGTATAGTTGGTGTCGCATTGTAAGCAATATTTTTTACACATGCATTAAAAAAAAATCTACGCATGTCAAATCGGGTGACCTGGGTGGCCACTTACAGGATCCTTGCCTTCCAATACACTTATTTGGGAACATTAAATTTAAATAGTTTCTAACAGCTACGTGAAAATGTGCAGGAGTCCCGTCTAACTGCAGTCACATTTTGCCTCTTGTAAAGAAGGGAACATCTTACAGAAGAGTCCATAAATCTCTTTGTAAAATGGTAAAAGGCACTACCCATTCAATCGTTCTTCGAAGAAGCAAGGTCCAAAAACATAATCACCAATAATTCCCGCGTTGATATTTAGACTCCAGTGATTTTGGTAATCAACAGTCGTAAATATGTGTGGATTTTCTGTATCATAGTAGTGAAAATTATATCTACATACCGATCCATTATTGTGGAAGGTAGAATCATCAATGAATAGAATATATTCAGAAAAATCCTCCTCTTCTCCAAAACGATACAGAGCCTACAAGAAAATTGCAGTCGATGGTTAAAATTCATCCCATATAAATGTTGGTGTACTTGGATGTCATATGGGTGATACCTGTGTTTTTTATATTCCTCTGTACACTAGATCTATTTATATCGGTTTATTGGGTAATTTTCCGTGAACTGGTACGAGGATTTTCAGCAATTGCACCTAATACTAGAAATTGATTTTCCTCGTTGTCGACGACTGATTTCCTTTCTTTTTGGTTTAGAGTAGGACGTATTGCCTGTCTCTCCAAACCTTGCAATAAAACTTTCAAGAGGTCGCTTTTGAGGATGTCTTCGTTAAGGATACTTTTGCGCGTAAATTCTAGCAGCCAAAAAATGATTTTCATGGCATTCACCTATGCTCAAAATCATATCCACTCGTTCTTGGATAGACAAATCCGTAACAATATCTCAAATAAAAAAAAACACAACACTTCGATTGTTTCACAATTTTTTTTAGATTTCTCTAATAGTAGTTATGTACCATTGTCAAAGAATTAAATATACTAAATTAGGATTGTGCTAACGTTTGTAGAGTATGTCGTTGCTTAATTGCTGTATCTAATGGTAGGATGTTTGTTAACTATGTTCCCAGGACCGCAAAACTTATTTCTTTCGATGTCAAAATCTTTCCACGTCGATACGTACTAATGGGTTACAATTAAAGGCATATCTGTTCATTAGTAACTTTTTCAGATAAGTAGTTGAAATTAAAAGAAATGCAGTTCCAGATTCAGCAGCTTCGATTTAATTTCAATCTAAGTAAAATTTAACATACCATTGTAAAATTCCATAGCTGAAAATAAGTAGCCCAAGATATACCAAATCAGAACTAAAAACATAATTTGAAAATTTCAATTAGTTTGCCTGTTATGTCCCTTTCCAGAACATCTTACTTTTTTGAAAATCCTCAAGTACTTCGAAAACGTTAAACAATAGGTGTAGGGAACATTGAAGTAACTCACAACATGTATAAATGACAATATTTTTCAATTATGGCCTTTATAAACATACACCATCCTGTCAAAAGAGATTTAAAAAATATTGGTTTGTCGCGAGCCATGCTGTTATTTTTCTGAAGGACATAGATAAATATTAGTACATCCTTGATATCAATTCGCGATAATCAAATATCTTCTTAAAAGTCAGTGTTTCTTTTGCAAATTCTTCTTATATTATGAAATCTAAATATATATAAATGGATCGTGGTTTGTTCGGATGCTTAAAACTTGAAAACGACTTGACCAAATTGGATACTTCCTTCTGCGGATTTGTGCGTAATTGCTACGTGAAGGTTTAGGAAAAAAGAAAACTATTAAAACATTTAAAAATTAAGAAAAAATTAGAGATTAAGCAAATTGATGACGTTTGGTGAGTTAGGTTATGACATTTGTGATTGTACGCGCATGATAATTGTTATGTCATAATAGAAGCAAAATTAGCAATATCCATCACAGTCTTATTTACAATGCCGCGAGCGAGAAGATCGAATCTTTTACAACGAAGCCGTAATGCAATTTGACTGCGAAATATTGCGAATCAATCCACTGCAGATGAACAAGAAATCGCACCAGAGAAGGGCGCCGTGTTAGTACGGCCCGACTTCGTGTTTCACACACCCAAGAACAAATAGAGGCCATACGTGAAACGGCTCGATTGGCAATGAGAAATCGTCAAGCAGAACACAGAGATCAACAACGTTGAGCCGCAAGAGGAAATGCTTTAAGTATTAATTTGAATCGAGGAGCGTTTCAATGCGATTCCACAATTGACTACAGCTCGCACCCTTTCGTTAGAGTTGGCTCTACGGAAGTTGTGTGCGTCCATCGCGGTGCATTAAAGTTCGCTGGAGCATCATCTGGATTGTGCTGTCTCAGTTTGTTAATAAAAGACTAACCTTTCTTTTTGGTAATCACAAATCACTGATTATCACTTCCCTTTCGACTATACAGATACAAGGACAAATTCTCCATAGAATTGGATCATTACAGCCGGTTGAAGACGCACAGCATGAAATTGTTACAAATTTACTTCATGGCCAATATGGGGGACCAACTTGATCGGCGTCAAACGATCAATAACGCAATGAAAAGAGAAATTGTTCAAGATTTGCAGGAAATACTCCATGAACATCATGCATTGATTGGGTTGTTCAAAACTGCGTTGGATCGCATGCCAAGTGATAACTATAAAGTCGTAATCAGAGCAAATAAACGCCCCGCTGGAACATACAAACGACAATTCAACGCAAAATATAGTATATCACAAGGTGTTTCAATGAAGATAATCGACATGAGTGCAACCCGTTCAGCAAATAGTTTAACAGAAAGTTGTGCTACAACGATACGCGAATCATTTGGTTTACATTCAATAAAGCAAATGCGTTGCTCCTCCCTGAATTTGCTCTTTTGAACTTTTACTCAACTTAATTAATTTTATCTTAATATAAACAAGTTGATAACACTCAGGTAATATCTTAAGACAACATTTATTAATTATAAGGCGGTACGAAGTTCGCTGGGTCAGCTAGTTCTATAATAGAATTTACAGTGCAAATTTGTGTTTAACATTTTTAATCTGTTTGCATATTTTGCACCAGTGCCATTTTATTGAAAATAACTGTATACGTATGTACGCAAACATAGTATTACTCTCATAAAAGCTCACCGCGAGATAATACAACAAACAATCTAAGCTCAGACTAATAATAAAATCCCGATATGGAGACAGTAATTGCGGCAAAGCCTACACCCTGTCAGTTCTGTTCAGATAAGAGTCGTATGGACTAGAATCGTCGCTTGGATACCGTATATACGTAATGTGAATGATTCAAGTGGCGACAATAATTTATCAAGGAATAATTGTCTATTATTGGAAAGCGGATGATATTACTCTTCGCCAATCAATATTTATAAATGCACTTGACCCGGATACTTACGTTAACATCATCGGGAAAATAAATTATCCACAATCGATGGGTACTTACTAATTGTAAGTTGATTAACGTTTCTTATTGCTAAGCACTCACTAGATAACAATAATTGAAGATTATTGAAACGAAATACAGAACTTACAAAACCTACTTCTTTAGTTTGTATAGTAGTTACCAAGTCTTTGTGAGTATAGTTTTTGCAAATCCCAAAATTAATCTTGATAGTAAACTAGTTGATTAGGAATTTATTTAGATAGATGAATGTAATATGCATATGCGGATTATTAAATTTATCTCAATCAGTTGTTTCCAAAATGTTTCTCTCCGCGCTTATACATGTAATTTTGATGCCTATTTGATCTAGAACGAAAGCGTTAAAGCGGCACGAAATGGCGAATCGTGTTATTTATCTCGACAGTGGTATCAAGTGCTTTGTTTCTACATGTATACATAGAACAATTGAATGTAAACTTTGCGGTCCCGCGTGGCGAATTTTAATTAAACTTTACGGTTATTACCCTTATTATCTCTTCATTGATGTTTATTGTAACCCACTGTAAGTCATTAGAAAACAAATATATATATATATATATATATATATATATATAGTAGAATATATAATATCGAGCGAAAAACTCTATTGGGGTGGTCGGTCCGTGAAATAAAATGTCTCATTTGTTCAACCTCTATATTTCGTCACCGTTTGGTAACTTCATCAGGAGTATGAACTAGTAATGCGTGTAATACGTGTGTCACACGTACAAAATCTGATGGTCTGATACCACGTTAATATGTATCTGAGGGCTAGTGATCTACTCTAGTTCATACTCCTGATGAAGTTACCAAACGGTGACGAAATATAGAGGTTGAACAAATGAGACATTTTATTTCACGGACCGACCACCCCAATAGAGTTTTCTCGCTCGATATTATATATTCTACTCTATACAGTACGGTCGAAATACATTTTTACTATATATATATATATATATATTTATGTCCTTCTTAGCTTCCTTTTGTTTGAAAATTTTTTTCAACTTTTCAGATTTAAAAGAGCATTTCCTAAAGCGCGTGAGTGAAACACTTCAGTGTTCCTATTGCAATATCATCAACTCTTTCGACTTGATTGATGGTTTCAATACATCTTGACAGTGTCTGCTATTATTCCTTTATATTAGCCGCGATTTTTGCGATTAGCAATGCTCCCAAAAATCTATCAACCTAAATGGATACAGCGACAAATATGTAAATTACACATGCTTCATATCGGGGGCTGATCGAGTTATATACAACCATTCAATCAATTTCGAATTAACTATTTTCAATTTTTACGTTCCACACATTCTACAAGCTTTCGACTTTTACGAGGTAGACGCTATAAACTCTCGACCTGATATAGAAAAAATAAACTTGGTAAAGTACAAATATTTTTATTTTTCTATATAATCCCCTAACTTGACTACATTTCCTACAATCAGTTAAAGAAATAATCTAGTTGTTCCCTCAGAATGTTCTATTACAGCTGCTTGCAATTTACTATCGTCCTTAAAACGATTTCCCTAAGGTTTACTTTTTATAAACAGAGCTATTGTTTCACCTTCTATGACAATGGACTCCAAAATCGGTTTGCGGTAGTCTCCACAGAGGTTTAAAAACGAACGTAGACACTCGATTCGACATTGACTTTGGAGAGCGGAAAGAAGACGCACTCATCTTATTCATACCCAAATGGTCATGGAGAATTTGGCAAATAATTGTTTCAGAAATGTTGAACATTACTGTTAATTTCCTCACTTTCAAACGGTGATCTTCTAATATCGTTGCTTCAATAATTGCAATTTTTTGAGGTGTTATCACTTCAATTGGCTGACGGGAGCACCCATCGTCCTCAAAGGATTCTTGTCCCAAACGGAAACATTTTGCCGACTTTCCTTACAGTGTAATATGAAGGAGATTAATCACTATTAACGTCGTCTAAACGTTATTTAATGTAATTAGGCGTATGCCCTTCTTTTGTTAAAAATTTAATGATGGTGCAGTACTCTGCTTTCGTTACCTGCGTCATTTCCATGAGTCCCGTGAAGTTCAATCGAACTTAATAATAACATAATAATTCATCGGAGTTCTTGGTAGATATGAAATAGTTCTAGAATATTTTGCGGACAATTTTAAGAGCTCTGCAAAATTGCGCGAGAAAATGGAAAATACCGAAAATGAACATAGCAACCATTTTTGGGAAGAACAGTGCGTTTCAGACATATTTCTACACCTCGGCCATAGTTCTAGAGTTCTTGCCCAATTCTGCGAAAATTTCTGCAAAAATTGAAATTTTGCGAAAAAATGTTAATTTAAAAATCACAAGAAGAGTTCTATCAAAGGTTCCAACATTTTTATCAAAACCTCGGTTTCAAAGATATTTGCAATAGTGTGGGACTCATAGTTCTGATCATAGTTCCCGCTAGAACACAAAGAGTCGAAAATTCTGATAACATTATTCTATAAAGTTGAAAATTTTAAAAATATTCGAAAAAGTTCTGTTTTGGATCCAAAAGGACAATGATACATATTGTTCGCTTACACAGCTATTCCTAATTAATTTATATATATTTCTATAACTATATATCATTCTAAAATAATGAAGTTTGTTAAAAATGCACACATTTGAGGTATTTAACTTCACCACAAACTTTATATTAACTTCACTTTCTGTTACCATCTTATTTCCAACTGGATAAGCCCACTAATGCAAAATTGATACTGGGCTGACCTTTTGTAATTTAATTTTAATTAATTCGTGATGTTTATGTTGTAGAGACCCTTACTGACGTGGACCTGTTAAAAGTCCGCTAAGTTGCGGTACACATAAACAAACTATCCCCTGCTAACAAAATTACCCCTGTTAACTAATTAGGTGAGCTATGCGTGCGTCTAGATAAACTTCTCGCCTTTGTTGACTATAATTAATCTTTTTGTATTATATGCCTAATTTAAGTAAATAACGCAGTCACATTTTCCTACTAAGATTATGTAACTCCGCTGGAGTAGATAATAATTACCAGAGGAACTTGTTAACACGTGACGGTTTATATAACGACATATATATAGTGTAAATTCGGTTAAGGTTTCCCGAAGAGTTTCTTGACAGCACTTCCTGTTCGATTTTTAGTTATACACTCGCAATGATTGATTCGATTCCTGTAATCTGCTGTAACATCCATACGCTCTCGATTTGCAAAAAGTGTATTCTGGAGGTACCTACTGATAAACGACTGAAGCATAATCCTTGTCACATTAACCTCATTTTGAACACCTAGATGTTAAATATGCATGTTTATCTGAACTGAAAGGTACTTGGTAATCGGCTGATACCTAATGCATATACAATCCTGTGTCAAATAATAGCACCGGCCCTTAAAGTAACAAAATTGCAAATCAAATGGTCCTTATTGCTCTAGCAAACACTTTACACTTACAGCTATGTATTCATAAGTAAGTTGGAGAATTACGCTTCAAAATCTTGCTGTAGTTATAGAGATATTGTAATGTTTTGTATCATTTTTGCTAAGTTTGTAGTATTACAACTAATTTTAACTATTTAAAGCTGTAACAAAAGCTGCAGTGTTCACGAAGATGGACCAAGCAAAGCACTGTATAGAGGAACCAAGGATTTTAAGTTAAAAATTGCGAAGTTAAGGTAAAACGTACAAATTCATTCAAAATATCTTAGGTTGTTTTACCAAAATGATAAACAATACAACTGAAAAACAAAATCAAGCTAGGAAACAAGGTCGAAAGAGGAAAACGCAACACAGACAGATCAAGGAATAAGCATAACAGTTAAAATAAAATATTTTATTACATCAAACAAGAAAGTAGCTGACTAGCAGCTTAACATTAGCAACTCATTAGTGCAACGATGTTTAATAGAACAAAATCTTCGGTCTGGAAGGCCAAAGAGGGAAAATTTAAACGTATGAAAGATGGATCACATTGTGTCGGCGATATCATGACTGAAGAAGTTTAAGTAAACTTCTACATATGCTTAAGTAAACGTATTTTGGAGTGTGATGTTACTGTTTGCAGATGAAGAAGTGCCTGTAAGGTTAATATATCAAAAGATAACAACAAACTTACTGTAAGAAGAGTTAAGAAATGATTTTAGAATAATGAAATTTCTGTATACAAATGGCTTGTTCAATCACCTGACCTCAGTCTAATTCAGGATCTTTGGGTTGAGATTAAGAAGGGTGTTTCTGCAACTAAAGCCAAAAATAATAAGTAAATAATGGATGCAGTTCAGCGAACACGAATGTTAATTTCAGTCGAAATGTATCAACGTTTAGCTGATTTTGTGAAGTGTGGAATTCGTGTAGGCCTTGATAATAAAGGATACGATCCAAATATTATTTTTATTTAGGTTACAGCATTGTTATTATTTCATGTCATTTATCAGTCATCCATATTCTCCAGGGGTTTTAGTAATTTCTTCCTTATTTTAGGAAAACACGCACTCCCTTCTTTTCTCTACTAACAATCAAACCTCTTTGCCCTTTATCTTTCTAAAGCCTTGCTCCAATATTATTCACATTTTTATTCACTGCCGTATTTCAGATCCATGGTATATTGCTTATCTTAATCTCGTAGTGTAATTTAATTTCATGATTTGAATGTCTCTTATCGATTTTGACTTATGTTACTATCTGCATAAGAACTAAGAACTGCAAATTTTAACAATAATCAAGTTTGATGTCCGACTAAATTTTAAGTAAAGAGAAGCGGAGGCATTTTTATGTTATAATTTTGTGAAAGTAGATTACAGGAAGAAATATAAAAATCTTGAACTGTATAAATATTTTAAAAGAGGTTAATAAATGTCTAGTTGTAATACCCATTCGAAATTTAATACATACTTTAGCTATAATTTTTGACAGATGTGCTTCCGGGCGTATCAGAAATGGAACATAAATGTTTATTGTATTCACAGTTTATACAAGAAACTGAACCAACTAAAATTATATTTTACTCTCGTTATTGTAATAAAGTAGTAGCGTTTGGACGTAAGTACATACATATGTATGTACATATGTATGTGTGTATACATTCTTTATAATTGGGTTTCATAATATTTATGTCGGATGATACTTATTATTATTTCATACCGTTCCGTTTTCATAAGCATAGTTGTAGTCACAAAATGTGAATCTGTATTATTTAGTATACTTTCTAGGTATTTCATTAATTTCTTGTTCTCCAGAAAACTAACCACTTTACTTATTGGAGGTGGCGGTTGAGAACAACACTATTTGCTTTTCAATTCTTTAACTCTCGATAGTCTCGGAGAATGCGAATCAGATATCTTCTGACAATAGATTCTACAGACAGTGTATCATTAAGTGGAGATTTTTTACTGATTTTGCGTGGATCACTCTTCGGTAGCAAATTGTTCTCAAAGCTTTGTTTTTACTCATTTGCAGTGTTCTCAATTAACAGGTAGAACTGCATTAATCCCAATATACTCTTAATATAAATATGGAAGTTGAAGTCTACGTTTATCCTACGTCTTACAACTTATCTTAACGATGCTAGACTTCTAAATTATCGCGCAATGGCATTTAATTACTTAAAGATCAACATAAGCACTCTGTGGTAGGAGACGGTCAATCAAGTGCACAAAACCGCAGTTGTATCGAGAACATTCAGGAACATAATAAAAACAAGAATCTATATCTTGAATACACCCAATATTAACATATGCAATAAAACCCGGAACTGATACTAACGAAACAAAACACTTCTTGAGAACATGTTAAATGAAAATTGTATGATCGATAATGGAAAAGGCAGAGACGACCATATATTATTAGGCAGCATTATAATACCCAAGGTATAATCAGCAGGAGTACAGGAAGAATAATATACTGGAATCAACAGATTGCCAGAATGAGTAGAAGATGGAATAGTAGAGACTAAACGAGACAGCAACCGCCTCCCCCTCCCCTCCCAAGAGATGGAGAACACCACCCAGTAAAGATAGACCAAAGGTCAAACGTAACGAAGAAGAAGCAGAAATTATTTCGATAGCGTGTTAGTTGTCCATTCCAATATTTCGAATAGGCCTCTGTATCACTAATCGTTTGTATATAGATGGCTACTATGTAGACATGGATGGAATACTTGGCAGTCTAAATAACTATTGCGATTTCATCTTTACGGTTCATGCACATCTGATAACACAACAAACAGGAAAAATATATCTTGGAAACAATATCAATCAGATGTACACCATCTCGCAGTAAATTTCCTTCACATCGTGACATAATATTTGTAAGCAGTCGCTGGTATATTGCATATGGAATAGTACCCATTTCTTCTCCCGTATTGTCCTTTAACCAGGCAGCCGTGACTGGCTTATTGTTTCAAACCCAATTTTCCAACGATCTCCAAAACCGAGACCAGGGCGAGGCAAGTCCAGGATTTCGGGAGACCACGGAACATTCATTTGGTTCGATATAAGTTTTCCTGAAAGGCTCGCATTTACGACAACCAAAAATGCGTTTGACATACGACAGTCCTGCCGTCTTGCTGATACTAAATCCTACTGTTACAGGCTTCAAATTCTTGTAGTTACGGAAAAACTCTGGCAATATTGTAATTTATCGCTTAGAATTTTCGGTCATTGGTTTGTCACATTCGCTTTCAAAGACATATGAACCGATGATTCCTTAAGCTGAAATGACGGAGCAAACTGTAGCTTTTGATGAGTGCAGTTGATCATTCTTGGGCCCAACAATCGCAATTATGTTTGTTAACATGCCGATTTAGAAGACAATAGGCCCTGTCCGAGAATAGAATGTTGTTGAAACTTGCCAAGCATTTCAACATCATTTCGACAAAAATATGATGTGAATTGGTAGAAGTATCAATGTCACTAACTACTTCCTCGGCTCCTGTTGACCTTGCCAACATTCAGTACGTTTCTAGTTGACAGTTTAAACTATAGCCTCGAACTTTCTGATCCACGATCTAATTACATCTTCATTGACTTAGAGTCCCACACCCGTATCCAGAGCCAATCTTTATTTCTGTAAAAATAATTACCAAAAACGTTGTTCACCCGTGAAACACTCCCTTATGACTAAATTTTCAAGAAAGTACATAGCTACTAACGTTTACCATCAGCGCACTACTCCTGCTTGCTGTTCATACGCCATAGTGTTTTCGAAATCTCACGATTATACGGTCTACTCTGTATATATTTTTAAGGCCAAATCCACTAGAATATAGAGTAATAATTTCAAAGTTTTGGATCGAAGTTCTTGATTGTCGGCGTACCATATTTAATATCAAATTGTCCACCGGAAGCCAATAAAAGTAAAGAAGAAGGGGAAGAAGAATATCAAATGATTTCCATGAAAGAGAATCGCCAGATTAAATCATATACTACTGAAATTGTAAAGTTCAAAAAAATCTCGAGATATATGCGACACTTTGACAAAATGCATGCAACCTACCATCATCACACTGAAAGATAATTTCTAATCTCTTAGCTTACCTCCATGTATGTATGTACATATGTATATTGACAATACTTAGAAGTTTAGAAGTATTATAAATATGCACGTACAGAACAATTACCATGTAGTATGCGAGAAACATGTTTTAATGATACCAGGGGCACCTTTTAAGTTATTACAAAAAGTAGGAAAAGATTTTTTTGGAACAAACCGTTTTATTGCTTTTCAAAATATTTGCCTCTAAGATTTATATACTTTTGCATGCGTTCAAACCAGCTCACGAAACATTTTGTTACTCTGAAGTATCTCAAGAACTTTATTTTTGAAAGCGTCGACAACTTGGTCAAGTGCTGAAAAACGCCGTTCACGCATTTTTTGTTTGCTACATTCGGGAACCGAAAGAAATACTTAAGCAATAAATCAGGTGAATACAAGCAATTGACATTAATTCTAAGTTCCGCTCCTCCAAATAATCAATTTTTCGACGTAGTATGTGAGTGCTGGCATTGTTATGGTGCAAAATGATGCGACGTTTTCCTGATTTCACAGATGACTTGTGGCAAACAAATTATTGTATACCCCAGCATTAACTGTTCTTTGATTCTCGAAAGGAGTGGTTGTGATATGTCCGGTACAACCGAACAAACAAACGATTATTTTGTTAAAAGTGCTTCAAGAAACGAACAAATTTTGTGATATTCAGTTCATCTGGGAAGACCCAAAAAGTGAATTGTTGCTTAGTTTCCGGGTCGTACGAATATACCCAATATATATTCAACTTTCGTCACCTGTTACAATGTCGTAAGAGATTTTGCATTTCATAGGTCGAATTTTTTTAGCATTCCCTTAGACGAGTTTTTTGTTGGAGCTTTGAAGCTAACTCAAATGTATTTCCGTCGTCGATATGCCTGAGAATGCTTCTATCTCATTGTAAGTCACATGCCGATCTTCTTCAATTATGTTGCACACAGTATCGACATTTCTTCTCTTCAGACAAATCATCAGTGACAGACGCACGACCAGGACGAAATTAAATCTTTCCTAATTATCAAAAGTTGAACGAAGCGATCCATGTTGTCTATTCTTGTTAAGTTAGGCCTTTACTACAATCATAAAAAATCATCCAACGAAAACCTTCAGGTAAAGTTTCCATTATTTCACAAAATTGTTTTTTTAATCGTGCACTGTAAACAAACAACTTGGTAAATTTCTAAGCCACCACTGTTTAATAAATCATGTATATATAAATTTTACGAAAATGGTAATGACACTTAATGGTCTTTCGTACAAACATAAAAGGCGCATCTCGTACTATATTCTTTAATAACTTTCAAGCTCTTAATTGTTATATTTCTATGCACTTATTTTTTGTATCACAGTTTTGGAAGTGGGGGAACAACTTCAATTTCATCCAGCACCAATGCGAAACATGAAAAATAGCATATTGTAGTTAGTATAGAATATGTCCTGAAAGATTTCTCCATTTTTAAATCAAAGACGCAATTACAATTTCATCGCATCACTCAGGAATGAAAGCGTATTCGTCATACTTTGTTTTCCATTCACGAGTATATCCAGTTACCGTAATAGAATAAACTCGAATTTTCCAGATCGACGCGAATACGTGGCATAATTCTGCCATCTACTGAAGGAATGATTAATGCGATGTCATAGTAAAGTTCATATTTTCCGTGTGGTAAGTGCGGCATTAATAGCGAAATGTCACCCTATGCTTCGTGCGTGTACCTACCTCCCCATCGATTTTAAATGCACAAATGTTCATCGGCCTTACATTACGGTGGTAGTCTTTTACTTATTTCCTTGAAAAAAATAATGTTCTAGAGAGATAAGGTATTGAAGACTTCGATCGTCCATTTGGCTTTTATTGTATGTATGTCAATAACGGAAAACACCTCGTAGTTACATTAATTCTATTGTGCTACTTGCAATTGGTTCGTCAATCACAATAAATAATTACCCATATCGATTTAAGATTATTTGAATTATATCGAACAAATATGTATAACGTCCATGCTCTTAGAAATGAATTTTCCTCTGTTTTTATTAAAACTGATTAAAGTATCAGCACTAGTTTATAAAACTACAATTCCTTTATATAATATATAGTAACGTTAATTAGAAAGGGAAGATCCCTGTTGGACTACTTAAAAGTGATAAGGTAAAGTTTATACTAGCCTACAAATGTATTATTGTAATCTTAAAGTTCAGAGCTTTCCTTTTAGGTTACTTTTCTCTGCTATGTCGAGTAAAGAATAAAAAGATCTCTGTGATGAAAAGAGCTAACAATAATTATGAAAGTTTCGACACTTTTTTAATAATGTAAACGTTCCGGTTACTGGAAATGAAATAACTAACTCATGTGTTCTCATGTTTCAAACTGCAAAGTTTATGAAGAAAATATTTCTGGCATTTGGAATTCTTTTGCGCTTAAAATTCTAGGACCTTAATTGAAATGAAACACACAACGGCTGCGGAGAGGGTAAAGTGAGCGCGGGTAGCACGAACTTGTATATTCAAATAAAATGTGGCAGATACAGCGGGTGGATGGGGTAAAGGAGACAACTTGTCGCGGGAAAACGATGAACTAAGCGGGTCATTAAGGTGAGGAAACCAATGTGTATGGACGCGGTCTGACACACAGCACACGGTTTTCAGTTGCAAATATCCTAGGTATACCAATTCAGTTCCCAAGGATCTACCTATTCAGCCAAGCATGATTAGCCAGGTGATCTGTCGACCGAAGGTGTTTCATCGAGTGTGATACACCCTTTTGATATATCGATTGCCGATTATCAATAGCTGATCCAAGGAATTCATGAACATTCGCTAATACGTGTAGAACTTATCCTGATATTGCCGGATGTCCGCATAAAATTTCTGGAATATCTCATCTTCCTCTAGAAATTTATTGTATAGGTGCACCCGGTATCTTCTCTTTCCTAAAATTGGGTAAATAGCGTTTTGTCTAGTCTAATAGTAATTTTGATATAAAATGAAGCATCTAATACAAGAAGACAGTGCATCTAAACAATGCCATAAGCATTTTGTTCCAAAAGATATTTATTTGATTTAATGAAATTTGTTTTCTTTGACGGAAAGATATGAAGGAATATTCATAATTTCAATTCAGCACGGCAGGATATGGATAAAATTGTGAAAATATGTTTTGATTATATGCTTCGTATTGCACTTGTTTCAATTTGAAAACAACAAACGCGAGAATAATCAAAAGGTATTATTACTGTAGATGTGAATTTATAAGTTTTTATTGCGCAGTCAACTTTTAAATATTTCTTCGTATATTAAAAAATACTACCGGTTCTAACAAAATATTGATTGCGGACATATTGGACGTGAAATGCATATTTATATATTCAAATTTAGCGTCAATCAAAAAGTAATAGCGGATATATAAAAAGAAAACAATGGATATAGTATTTTCCATTTTAATTATGAACACTGCTTTTTACAAAGCTTTGATTGCTTTCCAAGTTCGTGTATTGCGTAATCCCGCGCTTTAAGATGCATGTACGTATATTATCGCTCCAAGTCATTAAAACTACTAACGACTTTATGAAAAGTTTTGTATACATTTTAAAATTTTATTAACGTTACCGAACTTCTTGTTAAAGGTACGTCATCGATAGATTTTTCAATTTTTTTACACGATGTATCCCTAAAATATATTTTGAGCAATAGTAAATTTAGTTTAGGCAGTCGTGGAAGCTGTACGTGTTCGATAAAGATACTCATAATGCTCAGATGGATTTAAATAGCGATTTCAGGAAATATCGAGAAGATTACACTAAGTACAAAAAGAAACGAATATCTTTTCTTGACGTTTGCGTTCTATTTTCCCGTCTGAAATGAATGGAATGGTGTATCGATTTAACCCTCTTACTGGATTTCTAAAGCTCTGAGTAAATCAGAAGTTTTTCATTGCAAAGAAGGAGTAGAAATGGCTAATTGCTGTGGTTACCATCTGAATTATCGGCAACATATTACACGCCTTCAATTAAAAAAAAATCACAGGATATATACAATTTTATGTTTCAACAATAACTAGAACTTTAAGATAGGAGATTAATTCGTTATATAGAATAGGACATATGTATGAGCTAACTTTCTTCAGAAGATTACATTTACCAGGACGCCCTTTTAACCATCCTAATTTCCATATCCAGAGCATGCCAATTATCCCAACTCAGCGTACACTTTCTAAACGGATGATTTCTAGCTGAAAGTTAGTATTACGACACATATGTATGTAGTACATATGTGAACTCGGCCAAAAGAATTAATTGTCTCCTCTTGTTGAGGATAGATTATCAATATTACTTTCCACGAGTCAGAGACCGAGCGTCGGGCATGTTCGGTATAGTATAGTAGGTAGGTTTTCAAAAGGAATATACATATCCACTCGAGATTTTATAGTTTACACCTCTTTAAGTGTTAGTTTACGATCTCCAGTTACATATTTCAATTTTCTATTAGTAAGGGCAACGTTATACCATCGTCCGCGCTCTATCGTAATTAATATCTGATGTGTAAATAATTATTCGTAGATGAGGTATATTTTATAATTGCAGAATGCACGTGTCATTGTATATGTATAATGTATATATTATTGATTAAAGTAGTAGAGGAATTTGCATCTGGTTGAAAGCATTCCCAAAGAATTCATAGGAGTGATAATTATTTTTAGTATAAAAAGCAAAAATGAATTGTTTATAACAGAACAAAACAATATACAGCGGACTTTAAATTATATTAATTCGGTTAAAATTTGTTTCATGAAAAGAATGATTATCTATTAAAAAATTAGATTATTAGAAATGACAAATTTTATGGTTTATTAATGTCTTCCCCTAATAATTCTTTGGCCGAGCTTACATACCGGATTAGTTGAAACTATGGAGACCGCGATTTACTGTCGTTAATATTCATTTTAGGCACTTTTGTATTGAACATAGTTCACCATATGTACACCATATGTGCACCATATGTAGTATCGCCAAGAAGTTAATGTTTGGTTGGCATTCTAGGGAGTAATATCGGTCCCTTTTTCATCAATGACAATTTAATTTCGGCAGTGCATTTGCAGTGATTGCAAAATGAAATTATACCTGCATGTGCTACGCTTTATCCACACGAAAAGCAAGATGGCGCCCCACCACACTATAGTTTAAATTTTCGTCAATATCTGGATAACGTTTTCCCAAACAGGTGGATTGGTAGACGGGGAAACATTGATTAGCCTCATTTAGGCCCCTTAGTTTTTTTGGGAGGGGGATAGGTAAAAATAAAATTTACAAAGTCAAGCCCAATGACATCGAGCACTTGAAAATTCGAATTACCAGGACGATACAAGAAATTCCTCGCGAACTTTTAGAGAATTCCCTTCGGAGTTTTGTAAATCGATTGGGTCATTGTCAAATTACACATCGAGGACAACTTGAACACTTAATTTAATTTACTTAGTTATTAATTTGTTTTAATGATAATATTGTAACCGATAACTTTATTGCAAATAATTTTGTACCTACGAATCCGTGTTATGCATAAATATGTTCATGTATACCACATTCAAGTAGCAAAAGTAAAAACTATTTCGAAGTAAATTCGGAAATGTTGATATTGAATTATACGGTTGTTCCCACTGTTATCCCAAGGATGAAATGTAGGTGAACGAAGAAATCGTTGAGAAAATTTCTTTCGTAAGCGTATCCTTATCAAGTTTGACACGAGTTTTCTACAAATAGTTTAGCGATTTATCACGACGGATTGATTTTCTGTCTTTCGCACCAAGGATAATTTTTTCAATATTAGGTATTTCAGTTCTACGAATAGAATTTAGTAAAGTTAGATAGATATTTAGATAGAGAATATTGCGGTGAAGTAGAAGATATTTTTGGTTTAACGTAAGTCATCTTAGTCTAGGTCTTATCCTTGCCTTCTGTACTAGAGGGTGTGAAATCGTTACTTCTTACTTCTTAATTGCTCTCCACTTGTCCATCTATTGGATACGACTCTACCACCTAGGTCGTTTTTATTTGTTGACTTTAACAACATGGTCTTCATGTATTCTCTTATTATTCTCACGACTCACATCTTGCCTTCACGCAGCACTCCTTCTGAGTAAGTCTTCTTCTTCTTCTTTCACCTTATACTTCTGCCCATCTAGGGTGTCGGATCTCTTTTACCCATCTTTTCCATTTTCTTCTAATTTGCATTAGTTCCTGCATACTCCCCATTCTCCTCCCCTATCATACGGATCTGGTCTATCCATGTCTTTCTCGGTCTTCCCCTTCTTCTATTCTTTCCCAATCCCGCCTCGTTAATCTTCTTTAACATTCTGTCCTAGTCTAGTCGCGCTATGTGTCCGTACCATCTTAGTTGCTTATTTTCAATTCTCCTCAATACTGACTCCTGTCTGAGTTTTGCTTTAATGTCTTCACTTCTACACCTGTCGATTTTAGTTACCCCAGCTATCCTCCTTAGATATCTCATTTCTGCTGCATTTATCAACGATTTGTGTTTCGTTTGTATCGTCCACGTTTCCGCTCCATACAGCATTATTGGACTTGCAATTAAATTATACACCCTGATTTTCGTCTCCTGGCTGATTTCCTTTTGCCGGAATATGGTTTTATTCAGTGCGTAGTAGACTTTAGTTTAGCTTTTTGATATTATTACTTATATCCAGATCCATTTTGCCATCCTCCGATATTACGTTTCCAAGGTATCCGAATGAGGAAACCTATTCTATTTCTCGGTTGTTTATTGTTATATGCTTAGTTTCCTCCTCCTTCTTTTTTTGATTTATTATCATATATTTTGTCTTATCTACGTTAGGTAAGTGCTGAAAAAGATGTATGGAAGCATCAAAGAGGAGAATTTGCGAAGGCAAAGAACAAACCGTGTTGTTATAGTCAGAAAGCAAAGGCGATGGCCACCAAATGTGTGGCGTCTGGAAGAATGCTGCAATAAATGGAAGACAGTGGAAAGATATTGCAAAAGCTCTGGATGAAATTTAAGTGTAGCGCTCCTTATTATAACTATTTTCACATTCAAGTAAGAATCCTTCAGTTTTACTCGTTGGGGCCAACGTTTCTGGAACACAAATATGTTATTATATGTCTACCGTTTTGTATATAGTCTAAACTCCTCTTGCTTTGTATCCTTTTGTGCATAAGGAGGATCAGTTCTATGTCCAGCTCTTAGGTGGTTATGCCGTTGGTCATTCATGTTGGCTAGCGTGGTCTCACCAATGTTTCCGATATTTTACAATCACTTTTTCATTTGCATTGTTTTCGTCTACCTAATGGCGTCTCGGATGTTATATTTCTCTCTTACTTACTTATATGTTGACCTATCGCCCATGGGTCGTAGATCATAATTATATTTTATTTTGTTCTCCTTATTTCTGTGACGTGCGATTGGTCGTACTATGACTTTATATATTTTTATTGTCCCTTCGGTTTCCATATACTTTGGAATGAGATTTCTGTAAGTAGTGGTTTCCGTTCTCTGTTCATTACTTCTTCTTCATCTTTTACGACAAAATCTTCCTGAGCACGACGTACAAATCGGTTTTGCAATGCTCGTTTTAAATACCTGGTTTGAAATTCGCGTATAGCAGTTTAACATCTAGCTCTAATTTTTAGTTTAATTTTAGGATCCAATAATGTAAGATTCGACTTTCTTATTTCTCTTATCTTTAAAGCTATGGCCGGAAGACTGCAAAAAACACAAGAAATTCCGTTGCTATCGCTTGTCCCCACCATTAGTCCACGTCGGTGATGCTTTTGAACTCCTAGAAAATCTTTTGTAAAAGTCTAAATTAGGTACCTATTTATCGCATTCACATTCAGTTTATCCACAGGTTTTTCACAACTAATGCGTGAAGTTTATTTATAAGATTATTTTAGGTAAAATGAGTCAATGAATGTAAAAGGAAACGAATTGATTAAAAAAGAGGGGACAAATAAAAGTATTGTTTTGGTAGTACCGAATTATATATCGTCACAGATTTGTTGATACGTGGTTGAAAAACTCGGCGTTAAAGCAAGCACAATAACAACTTTTTCCGTGAACTTTGGACTTTGCAATTTTGATGCAATATATGTATGTAAGTTTAGTCTGTTATACAAACAAGAATAAGGAGACTGTGACGACGAACACCACACAACGTGTTGGACAGTAGCCGGATATCGCCAATGGTACTGAATTTCTTCAGGTTTCTACTGAGGATGGCAACTTGGTTGCTGAACTATGTATCTGAAATTTCTTCTCCCGATAGGTGTGGTAGGGGTAATTTTATTTATTTCATATATCTCTTATACAAATAAATTGAGTATAACAAGTTAGAGGGCTAAATATTCCTCATACAAAATAACGCTGTAGAACAATTTTTATCAAGTTGCTTAACAGTCAGCAACAGTATGTTAATTCGTCAGAGTTTATTTATTTCTTATCAAAAGTTTTTGTTTTGGGTCCACATTTTCAAGCTAGGTCATTCCTATTTATTCATCACAATACACACTTTAGAAATTTTTGTTAATCAATTTAGGAATTAATTGCCGTTATTATGATTCTCGCCTTCAGTTTTGAGTCTTCTCTAACTTCATCCATGTTAGCCGCATCTATCTCTTGGGGAAGTAATTGCCTAAATTTCCGCTTCTGGTATGTATAGGATTAAGTGTAACTACTTTTTAAAATGTGTAAGTCCGAGTTTCTCCTTAAATACCCATTTCATATCTTTCTTTTACTAAACATTCTTTTACCTAAATTTATGCAGCAATGAGAATTCTACATAATTCTATAAGTATATATATATATATTTCGTGACCTTTTTATACTTATCTTATATGATAGATCTCTACCACTAATAGGTCAATAAAACAAGGCTGGTTTGAACGATAGTTATATTTTCAGAACGTTTACAAACGTTTTCGGAATACCTTCGTCAGTGAAAATATAACTAGATAAATATATAAACAAACATTTGTTTTTTATTTGGGAACTATCAACAAAATGACTAATGACTAGGATTTCTTGATATAGAGAATGTGTAACAAACTTTTATATACATATATAAATTATAAAAACTAAATTAATGTGTAAACATACATGCAAATTAAGTAAAACCCTATATCAAAAAATCTTTGTCGAAACCTTAACAATTCTGTTCAAGGACTAGGGAAAACCCAAATTTAAAAACCTAGTCAAGGTTTCCTTCTTAAGAAATGCAAATGTCATTTTAACAAATTGCTATATACATTACTTAAATTTTGAATATCGGTTCTGAAATTAATAGTTTTAGTGTCTTTTTGTATATTTATCATTTCATATATTAGTCTTTTTATAATTATTCTCTGTTTTTAATATAATTGTGTTTTCAAAATCAAAGTAATGCCCAAGATCTTTGTAATGCTTTGTTACAGCGGTCATTGCACCAAAATCATTATTTAAAGAATACTTATGGCTATACAACCTTTTCTTTAAATATTGTTTCGTCTGACCGATGGAACAACCATCACAGTCTTTACAGTTTATTTTATAAACTACATTACTTTGATTTTGTTTAATTATTTTAGATTTAGTATTAGTAAAAGAGATCTGTTACTATAATTTGGAATGAAAGTAATGTTTATGTTGTTTTTATTAAACTCTTTTTTATTTATTTTTTTTTTTCGCTTAAACCTTTCTTATTATAACGCTATTCCTTATAAGAAAGGTTTAAGCGAAAAATAAAAAAGAGTTTAATAAAAACAACATAAACATTACTTTCATTCCAAATTATAGTAACAGATCTCTTTTTACTAATACTAAATCTAAAATAATTAAACAAAATCAAAGTAATGTAGTTTATAAAATAAACTGTAAAGATTGTGATGGTTGTTACATCGGTCAGACGAAACAATATTTAAAGAAAAGGTTGTATAGCCATAAGTATTCTTTAAATAATGATTTTGGTGCAATGACCGCTGTAACAAAGCATTACAAAGATCTTGGGCATTACTTTGATTTTGAAAACACAATTATATTAAAAACAGAGAATAATTATAAAAAAGACTAATATATGAAATGATAAATATACAAAAGACACTAAAACTATTAATTTCAGAACCGATATTCAAAATTTAAGTAATGTATATAGCAATTTGTTAAAATGACATTTGCATTTCTTAAGAAGGAAACCTTTGACTAGGTTTTTAAATTTGGGTTTTCCCTAGTCCTTGAACAGAATTGTTAAGGTTTCGACAAAGATTTTTTGATATAGGGTTTTACTTAATTTGCATGTATGTTTACACATTAATTTAGTTTTTATAATTTATATATGTATATAAAAGTTTGTTACACATTCTCTATATCAAGAAATCCTAGTCATTAGTCATTTTGTTGATAGTTCCCAAATAAAAACAAATGTTTGTTTATATATTTATCTAGTTATATTTTCACTGACGAAGGTATTCCGAAAACGTTTGTAAACGTTCTGAAAATATAACTATCGTTCGAACCAGCCTTGTTTTATTGACCTATTAGTGGTAGAGATCTATCATATAAGATAATTCTATAAGCTAAAGAACTGACGATCATTAGTTGTGCTAGCAACTAGTATAACCTGTATGAACTTAAATTATCTGAAGCACACATAAATTTAAACCTGATGGCTTTTGTACGGATATCTTCTTGCACCGAGCAGGCGTTATGTCACGGTTAAGACATTTAGCCGCAATCAATTGATCAACCGATGGCCTACGTTCAAAAGATACATACATATCTGCATGGCTTTTATCCAGAAGCCCAGATAGGTTTGATGCCAGCTTTATATGTCTACATATATTAAGATTCTACTTTATATAGATATCCTTGATTTACTTCTTATCGGCCAATGTAGGTCGACTTGATTTCTAGTTGCTTTCTCTTCCCTGTGATGGGTTGTTTCCAACTCAGTTTCCTATTCAGATATATCCGTAAATATTTTACAGTTTGTGCTTGTGGAATCTCTATATTGTTTATTGTTACTGTGAGGCATGTTTCTTTTCGCAACTTGAAGGTGTGATTTAGTAGCAATCCGAATGAAGAAGCCGTAACCTCACAGTCAGTTTCTGTATTTTATAATAACATGGGCCACAATGTTAAAAGGATTCAAAAGCAGTCAATTTTGAGTTAATTCTGTTTTACGAAAAGTTTAGGATTTTGTTTTCACATCAATAAGGGAAGTCATCCTACTTTGCCATAAATAAGTATGCACTTGCACAGAAACTAAAGATTTCAAGAACTAGCATCTAATTCTTGAATCAAAGTTCTTCATAGGAAGAAAAGGAGAAATGTGAAAGCTAGTACGTGATAATGTTTACTTAAAGTTACTGCGTCATAATAATTTGGCATCACCGATCTCCCCCGCACGAATAAACGTGAGGAAACTACAGGATGAAATAAAAGAGGATTAAAGACGATTCCATTTTTATGTGCCTGTTTACGACAAACCGGTAAAGTTAATTCCACCTTAAGCGAGCGTTATATTTTTAGCAACAACACTCAAGGCAGTAAACCAACCATTTACACATTCAGCCATGCATCCGTCCACCTATCACAACTATAAACTTATATTATTTTACATCGGTGATATTGCATGTCTATAAATATTACGTAACGATCTCTCTACCGCTCTCTCATATAATTTATTTGCACTCCGTGTTGACGTAGAGCGGTAATTTCAGTGCGGACGTGATAGTTTCAGAACGACACGATACATCTCGTGTGTCGATCGAGGCCGTCGTCTTCAATGTCTTTTGGGTCTCGATAGATTCGCAGGGTCAGAAGACTAATTGTTTCAGATACACGAACGGCACCTGTATACGTAGCACATATGCACGTATTGCATACATGCATATGTCATATAGCTGCAATAATCCTCATTCGGTGCATTATGAACGATGACGTTGAAATTCAGAACGAGAATTATCGATTGGAAAGTCAATGTTCTCTCTCCATTAACGTGAGCAAATGTGTATACGATCGAATGTGTGGATGTATATGAATACATAGATATGTGGTGTCTGGCGATTGTTGCGCTATAGGTTTAATTATCTAATGTGATCGTATGGAAATCCCAGTCCAAATTAATTATTTCTAAAGCCGCAGCCATCTAATTAAAGTAGTGCGATCGATAAGAAGCATTAATTGTAAATAATTTCATTATCAGAAGTCAACAACCTAAGACGGTCATCAAAATTGAAGTAGTATCATGGGAATGCATTAGTATGTTATGTTGTACAGACAGAATTAATTAAAATAATGCGAACTATGTATAATCAATTGTCAAACTTCCATTAAAGTAACTAGAAGTAAAAAATAATGTCTAACCGATATTTTGTAGAGTATTGCTAAAGCATCAGTAGTAGGAATGTGGTGTTTCGCTAGAGTGGAAGGCAAACCGTTTCAAGTTTATTCAAACAAAATGATTGTGCTGAGTGTCCGAGAAATTCTGAAAAAGCATCGTGATAAACGTGGATTTGCCTCTATATGCATATATTACAGAAAAACGTCCGAATGAGACGTTTCTGCGCCGCCGTTTTATCGCCGCCATTTCTTCGCCAGGCCGGTTCTTTGCCGCCGTTTCTTCGCCGGACCGTTTCATCGCCGCGGCATAATATAAATATTGTAAACGTTTTACTGTATGGTGCCAATTAAATATAACAATAATTTTTAAATAAATATTCCAAATGGAAAATCACAGGTTACGAATAAATAATAAGCCTGTCTTACGTCATAGAAATTTTAAAATTTCTGTCGTTGCATTGTTACACTTCGCATGCTAAAAGAAAACAGTATTTGTATTAATCTATTAATTAATTCTTGTTTCGGTCATAAGTTTTTCGCTCAAAACTTGTTAGATAAAAGCGACAACATTTGCGTTCATAAACTTTCTAAACCTAGTAATAAACAAGAAGTAGCCTTTTCTAAATTTTTTATGAAGCTTAACTGCGCATGCAATTCTTATACGATGGGCAGTATTTTATTTTACAGCATGTTTTGTTCTCCAGACGACCCTTACCCAGTTTTCGCAGTCATCCGGGCCTAACATATACGTGACTTAATCTGACAGGAGAGTAGCTGCAAATAAGTTTTGTTTTAGTTCTGCGTCACTTTAACTCTCTTCACTGTTGCTATCACTGTTAATTAAGAGCACAACCTTGTTCCGTCGTAGCAATTTCCAAGTTTTCCTACGACCGGTATGTATGTAACTGGCAGGAGTGCAGTACACAAGCCGTTCCTGGACGCATTTTGTTTTAAATTTTGTCCGCAATTGTCCGCACACTAACATTACATACCACAGACGTTGTCTGCGATACACGGGGAATTGTTACACTTCGTATAACGTAAAAATAATTAATTCAGCATTTTTCTTAACATCCTAGCCAACATATGTGTGTTATGTTCAGTTGAAGGACCGCAAAGTTAAAATTCTTTTTCTCAATTTTCATTTGATTTACTTCAATGTATTAATTAGTATAATTAATAATCAATCAAATAAATAAGCGTTTTATTTTGGTTTCATTCAAACCATTTTGCACAGCATCGCTCCATTTTAATGTTCTACGAAATTAAATTAATGTTATTACATAAGGGAAGGTCTCTAGCCGGTCAATCAATTATGAATTAATTTTTATTTTACAATAACTCCTAATTAATCACCACATCCCCCTCGTTATTAACAATACCAATATTAACTTTATCTATTTATAAGTTAAATGCTTATTTTGGATATTTATTTATTCTGGTATTTACGATATGAAGCCATATACGCCATTAAATTTGGGCTTAAATTTTTTGATATAAGGTTTTTTGAGTGTTTGCATCTACATATATGTTTGCACATTAAATCAGTTATTTATAATATAAATTTTTTACAGATCCTATATATCAAGAAATCCTAGTCATTAGTTATTTTGTTGATAGTTACCGAATAAAAAACAAATGTTTGTTTATACATTTATCTAGTCATATTTTCACTGATGAAGGTGTTCTGAAAACGTTTGCAAACGTTCTGAGAATATAACCATTATTTCAATCACTCTTGTTTAATTGACTTAGGTTTATTCTTGCTTTATTTTTGTATATCTCATATTGATGGTTATCTCGTATTGACTGCTTAAACTTGATTGGTGGTAACAATTAGAGACGGATCAAATATTTAACGAAAACTTCTCTACAAGTCCTTACAAGATATATAGACAGAACACAGGTATGGGTAATTTATAATGGTGTTCTGACCCAGACCATCCTATCAACAAGATGACAACATTGTAAAGATGCCTCGTGGTGGCGGCTGCGAAACTATTGCTATCATAAAAACTATTTGATACGGCCAAAAATATGAATAGTTACGTTATTATACATTTACCGCCGAATTTTTAACTGACTATTCTAAATTACACTATAATAAACAGTACAAAGTAATATAATTGTTCGGTGCCCGACCTTTTCGAATGAAGGTATACTGCCTGAAGAGTGTGTAATAGTCTTAAATACTACTTATTTTCAAAGAGAATTCCTCTATTTTTTATTTTTTATACTATCACTGGGTATGAAACCGCCGGCGATAAATCGGCTGTCGAAAAACTAGCCTGGCGAAGGAACGGCAGCGACAAACCGGCGGGGCAGAAACGTCCTAGACCGATAAAACCTATGGACCCTTTCATCACATGTGTATTCCGGCAGTGGGAGCTGACATGAAATCGTTATACCGATGATATTAGAAGCCTTGTTGATTAGATATACTAGAATAAAAAGAGTATAAAAAGCTCATGTAGCCTTCCTATTTTCTCCACGTGGGAATATAATAGAATAATAGCGCCTTTTTGTCAAATGTATTGTCATTTAGCCCAAAACCATGGCTTTGTCAAGACGTAAAATGTAAGAAACAAACAACGCGCATAAAAAGACAATATAATACTGAACATACAAGGTCCGTCCGGAAAGTGTCGGACTAAATTTTTCCTGCTCAGACGGAGCTACTAAGGGTGACCTTTACGAGCGGGTCGGGTGATGGCGGGTCTTAGCTAAGCAACATATCGATCGCTAGCCGCCTCCGAACCTTTCCGGGATGTAGGTTGATTTTAAAGTGAACCTCTGCGATGAACCGAACTCCAGCAGCGTTATGAAGTAAAGTTTTGCTTTAAACTCGGTAAAACCGCGAGTGAAACCCATGAAATGATCCGAAGTTCTTGCGAGGATAATGCGATGGTTCGATTAAGTGTTTTCGAGCGATACAAGTCATTTCGCGAGGAAAGGGAGCAAGTTGAGGACGATCAGGACCCCCTTCAATGACAAAAAATGACGAGAATTTGGTTAAAGTAAAACAAACTTTTGAACTGTGACCGCAGATTGAATGTGCGGATAGTATCTGAAGACTTAAACTTGCCATAAAGTACTGTGCACGAAATAGTGATCGTAAACTGAGGAATGAGAAAAGTGCGTGCAAAATTGGTGCTGAATGTGTTAAACGGTAAATAGAAAGACACACGAAATTTTCTAGAAAATGTTATCACCGGCAACTAATCGTGAATTTTTAAGTATGATCCAGAGACAAAACGCCAAAGCTACGAATGGCACACCCTCCATCTCACCTCGCCCTAAGAGGACCCGGTTGAGGAAGTCGAAAGTGAAATCCAAGTTAATTATCGTAGATTAACTGTAAAGCAGTGGTTAACAAAGAATTTGCACCTCTTTGTCAGACTGTGACCACCGATCGCCGATTCCTGGAAACTTTACCATAACAATGCGCTGAGCCACACCGTCTTCGCTGCCATGGAATACTTGGCTAAACGCCGTGTTCCAACGCTTTGCCAGCCACTCTACATCCGAAATGTCGATACTTTAGACTTCTTTTTCTTCTCCCGACTCCAACGGGTTATAAAAGGACGGTACCGCGGCTCGATCTAGGCCATTCAAGGGGGCCTGAGTATAGTGAGTTAAAAATCGACCCCGTTTCTGCGTTCGAGGAGTCTACCGTAATTCACAGAGTTACTGGCATCGCTGTGTTGATGCAGAAGGTTCCTACCTTGAAGACTATTAGGTCGATGTACTAATGTTGTCAATTGTTTTCTTAATTTAATCCGACTACTTTCCGTACATACCCTGTATATAAACATGAAAAATAACTATACATAAATTTAAGTACAGCGTATAGATGGAGTGTTATTTGGGTATATAGGCGGCACACCACCAGACTTTTTCCAGGTTGTGGACCGGTTTTCTCTGTAATAAATTTTTAAGATACCATTGAATCTGCGATTCTTGACTTTCTTTAGACTCTTTAGTACACTGTTGTAAATATGCACAGCATGGTAATTCGTTGACATCTGCACTGCTGCTACACTATGGTATAGCACTATATAGTTCTCCTCTTTTCTTGCGGGATAGTTGTGCATGTCAGTGCACCTCGTGTATTTGTGCCTGTTTGTGTGGATGTAGTCAGCACAGGTAAGTGCATACTGCTGATATCGTGAGTATATTTTGTTGATTGAAGAATGGTCTACACAGTGCTGTGCTTGGCTGTCTACACAATATCCTAACTGCTGTTATCTGTTTTAGGAACACCTCGTTGGCGGTCGTGCAGTGTCCTCACAGCAAAATTCCATATACAGCTCTTGAGTGGCAAAGGGAGAAGCACGTCACCCTAGCCAAACGGCGAACCGCGAAGATAATTAATTGTACACCTACTCAACAAGGTAATTGTAGTTGAGTTTGCTTGATGTGTGCAGACCTAAAAACAAACACGCCCTAGAGGAGGTATCGTAGTAACCAAAAGATTTTGGTTACTACGTTCATTGTTCATTGCTACAGAACCACTCGTCAGTCTGACGCACTGCATTGTCAGCCAACATCGGAACATCTTCTCTATTTACTTTGGACAAGGTACAGGTATCATCAGCAAAGAGTCATGCCTTACCTATTGAAATTGTGCTACGTATGTCGTTAAAGGTTCAAGTACTGAACCCTAGAGAACTACCTCAGCTGTACCGTTCCACGCAACAACCTGGTTTCCATTTCATAGCAGTGCATGTGGTGCTCTTCTAATACCATAATGGCAGACTTTGTACAGAGAGATTGGGTGGTCTACGCAGTCGAAGAGTTTGCTAAAGTCACAACAGGTGGGTAATGCTTCTTCGTTCCTGTCAACAACTTCCGTTATCTCCCTTAGCAAGTCCACCGTGGTTGTTATTGTTGATCTCTCGTTTCAGTATCCAAGTTGGCTGCCCATAAGGATCTCTAATACCATAATGGTAGACCTTGTGCAGAAGTATTAGGTGGTTTACGCAGTCGAACGCTTTGCTAAAGGCACAATGGCTGAGCAATGCCTCTTCTTTCCTCTCCAAGGCTTCTTTTATCTCCCTTAGCAAGTCCACGGTGGTTGTTATTGTGGATCCCTCATTTCAATATCCAAGTTGGCTGCCCATAAGGATATCTAATACCGTAACGGAATACCTTGTGCAGAAGTATTAGATGGTCTACACAGTTGAAGGCGTTGCGAAAGTCACAACGGGTGAGCAATACTACTTCTTTCCTGTCAAAGGCTTCCGTAATCTGTCTTAACAAGTCCACCGTGATTGTCATTGTCGATCTTTCGCTTCAGTATCCACTTTGGCCATCGGTAAAGATTTCGTGCATTTTCAAGAAGTCCATTAGGTTTGTTTTAATTGCTCATTTAGGCACCTTGTCCCAGATGGGAACTATTGCAATTGGACGTTAGTTGCCAATCTCCACCCTCACTCCGCTTTTCTAGATGGAAGCGATTCTAGAAAACTACAGTTCCTTCGGAAACTTCCCCTCGGCCACATGTCCGTTGAGTATCTGAGCCAAAAGTTCCGCCAACGCGCCATTCAATTGATTCACGCAATATGTGTAATATCAAAGACAACACTTTAGAACGACTGCAGAAAAGAGCGACATCACGTAATCCAAATCGTTGTTTTCATACAATCAAAGCGAAAACAGTACTTAAGCATATTGAAAATGTACACTGGATTAAAGAAGTTATATATATATAGGTACACATTTCTCCAAAAATTAAGGTATATAAAAAATATTTTAAACAATAATATTTTAAACAATAATATTTTAAATAAACTAGATTTGGATTAAGACCTGCATGTGTCACCTATTTTAACAAAATCAAAAATTAAAACACCAACTTTCCGATTTGTTTTAGCCAGATCTTTCGTGACATCCAATTCAATGGATGGATTAATATTTTATAAAATATAATCCGATTAAATATTATTTGAATAAATCGGTGAAGCGCCAATTCGAAATTTCGAATACCGAATTAACATTATGACCGTACGGTCGATGTTGTTGCCGATTAATCGCAATATACTCACTGCGGACGGATTACCGTGCACCTAAACGTACTTTATCGATAAACAGTTAAAACAAATTGCATCTCCCAGTTTATTTCCTATATTTCAGTTTGTATAAAAGAAAAATGTAATTCCTGAAAGTCAATTTAATAAGAAACTTGGTCGGCGCACCCAATTTACAGTTCCTAATTACAACTCCTCTCTGATGTATTTGAGTTTATAACTGCCGACTAATTTATTTTCATCCCTAATTTAACCTCATCCTCATTAAAAAGCAAATATGAAGATTGTTGAGATGTTTGCTTGAGGTATTAGTATTAAATGCGTTTCATATTGGAATTTAAGATTTTTTTAAGTATTTTAAAATGTAATTTGGTTTGGTTCAGAAGAGATTCTTTTTGATCGTACGAAAGAAAATGTTAATAATCCGGACATTTTTGCTGAAAAGTGTTCTGCTAAACCTTACATTTTTTGAGTTGCATTTCGTACCTAAAATAAAACATCAATGAGAGCGATGTTGATCAATATCCATTTCTCAAGCAATAAGTAATACCAAATAAAATTTATCACACTGTAGTAGTACGAACATTTCTGCTTTGTTTTCAATTTAATGTCTTATATTTTTCATGCTATTTCTCAAAGTTTGCTTAAATAAGGGCGATGGCGCTCTTCATGTAACTAGCGAAACACATTTAACAAACAGACAATGAATTATGACTAACAAACGCGCGTCTTCTTCGCTGAAAGAACAGTCCACATCTACATACAGCGACAAGCACTCGTTTGTCGAAAGAAGGCAACAGACTTATACGAGTTTGATATATGTATGTGACGGAAGAAACATATATCAAACTGGTATAAGTCTATCGTCGCACTTTAACCGTAGATCGAGCTTTGAAAAAAAAAATCATAATTCTAGGTAGGTATCGTTTTTGATATATCTTACAGTTCAAGTAAGTAATTGATTCACTAAGACACTTTATTCAAAAGTTTTTATGTATATATTTATTTATACTGATGTATTTTATACATGTTTATATTTCTATGTGTTATTTATGCAATCCACACAAATGTTTTTGGCGTGTTTGTCATTACAGCATGGCTTTTGACATAAGAAGCACAGTGACGATGTCCATTTGTTCTTGTTTTCTCCCAAATGGTAGCATTTTTGACATCTAGCACGGTTCTTTTTCGGCTTTCTGTTTTTTAAATGGGTCAGCTTCATTATTATTTGTATTAGCGATATTATGTGCTGAAAGTTTTGCGAGAAACGCCACAGATAGTTCATTTCTCGGACGTTTCTTCCATTTTACCACATAGGGCGTTGCCAATGATATTGCCAGCTCATGTAGAAAATATTTACGTTTTGTGTGTCTTTGAGTTTGCTTCCAATTGGGATCGATTTTGTTATATATGATTTAAACATGATTTAACGCAGGAATATCAATTATGTTGGAAAATACAGCCATAGCCCAGCGATTATTTTTACATTTGCAACTATAGCAACTCAGCATTTTGTGTACCGTATCAACTCCTCCTTTCGTTGGGATATAAAAAGAGATCATTTCGGGCAACTTTTTCGAATCGTGCGCAATATTAGGTTCGTGATGCATTGCGCTTATGTCTTTGTGACTTATATAGGAAACAATAGTAGTATCAGGAGTAAAGGCAAAACTTGATTCATACCACGGAACTTTCTTGCATTCCAATAGCGTTGAAGGAATTGATCTTTTGTTCTTTCGCATAGTTCCAACCATTGTCATATTTTTTTCTAAAAGTTTTTGGCCAAGGCCATGTGATGAAAAAAGTTGCCCTTGGTGACAGTATGTCCTTTTAGTCCCTATACTAAATCAAGAACAAACCGTTCTCCTTGATTCTGCTCTGCATTTCCGGATACAGCTTTGCTCAGGTATGGCTGTATTTTACACATATAGCAAGTACGTAAATCAACAAGTAGCCAAAATTTCACACCATATCTCTCCGGTTTCGATGGAATATATTGACGAAATTTACAACGATCGTAAAATCCCAGTAATTGTTCATCCACAGTAACACAATCATTGGAATTATGAAACGTTGAAAGACTTTCAGACCATTTATCCTAGAGGTTCCTAATGGGTGCGAATTTGTTGTCACTTCTCTCGGCACGTCTGGTTAGCTTATCATCCAAGCGAGTGAATTTGTGTATATATAAAGATGCTTTTTCAGACATGATTGACCGAAATATTGGCCGTCCGTAGTATTCATCGAAAAATCATACAAAGTCTCATTTTTGGATCTGTTGAACGTAAAACACATTTCATTCACAAGTTCTTCTATGGTCAAATAACGCTGATAAGACATTATTTACACCCCGCACAATTATTTTTTCAAACAAAAATAATTCGTTGTAGAATAACAAAAAACACTTCACAAAAATGAGAAAACTTGGTCGCGAATGACATACACAATAGTATAGAAACGCTTAAAATGCCGTATGATACATGGCTAGAATTATAACTTTTTTAATTTCTCATGGCCTACTTGAATTTTATTTCTTTATTGTTGCTTAAAATAACGACATTAACAATGTTGCCAAAGTGCCAATACATATGACATCTCACATTTTTTGAAACAAAGTTATGTTGAGAAAAGAAAAACGAAATGTATCATGTTAAATACAAAGCTCGATTAACGGTTAATTATGACTCTTTCAAAAACGCGGCTACGTTATATCATACAGTAGTAATACCAATATTAGAAGAAATATTTTACACCTATATTAAGAAAGTATATCATAGACATTCGAACAATGTAAATTCAAAAGCGCAAAAAATTTATACTTCATTTACAAAAATTTGGTTACGTATTTCAGACTCAATCCTAATCATTTCATGATTAATCCTTTTGTTCAGTGATTTACAATCGCAAGGTATTTTAGGCGGGCCTGTTGAAGCGACTCCATCAAAATTAAGCTCAAGACGATGATAGCCTAACCCTTTTGTCACAGAGCTAAATTAAATCTCTGCGGCAGGAATTTAGTAAAGAGACATCCCTTCTTTTCGTTTATGTATATATTCCTCATGTCTGTTCGAGTATAGACGTCTAGAATTCTTTCTGTCTCTCCAGGGGTTATGCTAGGGAGTTCTGCTAGTTTCTTCACTGTTCAGTTTCTAAGCTATCGTCTTGTTACCAGTCTTGTATCGTCCATGCGTTGAACATTTTAATCTAGTGCTTTTCTTCTTACCCATTTTGTTTTATTCTCAGTTATACTTTGGCGTCCTGTATACCAGCGATGTTTCGAATTGTCTAGGCATTTGACTTTAGTTCAAATTGCGCATATCTTATAAATCACTGTATTGGTCAGAGCCAAGTCTTGATACGCTTACGCATTAGGGGTGAGATAGTGCACGACTTTTCGATTTCGATACGCTAGAACCCCTTATTTTGTGAGGTTCAAAAAAATTCTTGTGACACAAAATGGAGGAGGTGGGGTTGAATTGGTAGAAATCCATAAAGAGCCTCACAACTGCCCGGGAGTCGCCCTTAGGACGATTAAATGTAAAACCGACCACCATTAATCCCCCCGTAACATTGTTTCCGAACATACCTAGCCCCTATCTCCGCTCCCTAAGGGGGCTCCCATACAAAAATTACATACACATGAAATCGAAAAGTCCGATTGTGAGCTTTTTAATTTGTAGTAATTGTAACTTTTATTGAGCGTAAAAAGACATATTTTTATAATTGGAAACTGTTTATCAAATTAATTTATTTTTATCATGCGATGGACATTTATTCCAATTGTGACGACCTGAAGCAAAAATATTTTTTTTACTCGTTACGGCACAACACGTTGCTATAGTCCTCTATTAATTTTACGCCTCTTTCGGCAGCGTCGTTGATAACATGTAACTGATGCAATATTTCTACCATTTGCTGGTAGTCTTCGCGCTCTTTCCAAGTTTCTGGATTGAAAACAATGAAATCTGTTGACAATTCGAAGCTTGCGAAAAATGTTGCTGTCTCATGTGTGACGCAGTGGCTCAAATCTTTCTTCATGAGTTCTTGATTCACTTGTTTCGATGCCAAGGTCATTCTTGTCACACTTTCGAAGCCAAGAACATGTGTTGGACGAGCACACTCTTGGTTGTCACTGCCACCGCTAAGTTCCAGGTCGTCTTCTCTCTCGCTGTCTTCGTCGGACGATTCGTCCACCTCATCATCGGAAAACTCTTCTCTTCTTCAAATACTCGAATTGCATTCGCCGTTTTCCGCTTGATGTTACAGGAGATGCTCGCATCAAATAATGCAACAGGAACGGCTTCACCATTGAGATACCAGAGATGTCCACGGAATCTCTTCACCAATCGTTGCGACACAATTTTATCAAGTGAAGCATAAGCTTTCAAAAAATTTAAATCGTTATTTGCAGCTTAGGTTTCTCTGGTGGTGTTAAACCAAGCAATCACGTAAAGTGTTACGATGAAAATGCTAACATTAGCAATATCTATTCAATTCTTTTTGTTGAAACCGAGATATTTTCGGAACAAAAACATTTTTGGGCAATATATGCCATCGAATATGATTGATGGGGCTTGGTGGCCTGAAATAATGGTTGTGAATATTTTCACCAAGGAACAATAAAAGAATTTCAAGGTATTCCTTGTAGTCGTGTCTGGGTTGCTTTTCATTAAATTCAGCAAAAGAAAAACGACTTAATCAAAATAACATCTTCCGCAATTGTTTTTCTACACGGGAATTTCGTTCCCATTATATTCGATCATGGTTGGTCGATTAAGACGAGTTCGGTATGCAATCTTAAACTGCTCAACACCAGTTGATGTTTATGCCTTTTTTATTCCCTGAAACCCATATAAAACTGTATTCCACATTAGTTTGTAATCAGCGGCATTGCAAGAGATTATCTCATATTACAACGGAGAAGTGAATAAAAGACTTTTCCAGCGCGCAGAAAAGTGATAGAGTGACAGTATTTGATCCTCAATGTTTCTTGTTTATAATCAATAATCGGATAAATTCATTATTTCTTGTTATAAGTATAAAACTGATAAAAGTTTAAAAATATTTCAACACGGTGAAATATTAACAAATAGCTGATCATTTATTAGAAAGTAGTTGTATTTGTCTGAACCAGCTATTGTTAAATTGCTCATAATTTAGTAACATATTTATTTGTCCAGTCCTTGATAATATAATCATTTAAGAATCATAATAGTTTGAATGCCTTGATAAGTTCATAATTTTTAACGCTTTTCTGGGCATAGTCTGTGACCGAATCAGTTCCGGAAGTAAATAGTGATTTTTCCCAAAGTCAATAAAATGAAAATAGCAATCTCCTATCTTTCTTTCCAAGAAGAATTTCCAGCCAATATGGTTTCAGTGTAATTTATGTGCCATATCGGTCAGCTTTATGTTATACCCATTATCTAAAATGCTCCTGACCCTAGTTCATTTGGCCTCGGGCGTAAATTCACACGTCGAAGTTATCATAGGACCTCTCAACGTTGACGAATAAAAGAACGATCTATTTTCGCTCATAATCTTAGCGCTTATAAAGAAAAATTCTTTAATCCCTTTACAGAATATTTGCCTTTCGTGTTTGTAAATAATAAACAGAGCTAATATGATACTCAAATTAATTAAATTTGCATTCAAATAAACTTACGGAAATAGTCAGCCGCACTAGTCCTTTCTCGCCATTTACAGACACTGGAATTACCACATAGCTACTCCCGCTTTATATATTTTGTCTTTATCTCTTGCAAGGCGCCTGCTTCACAAAGGCGTCCAGATACGTAATTAAAAGAGCGCTCTTTGTAGTTATTACAAAGGAACAGAACTTACCGTAAAGAAGATAGGTATCTCAAAATTATTAGTGTATTAATATATTGTGAATCCAGAAAATTATGTTAAAATTAGTTAATCCACGGACTTTGCAAAATTACAAGCAAAGTTGTTTAATTACAAAGTACTTAATAAGGATAGTAACAAAATAACTACATAAAGAAGTTAATATAAGTAATGTGCTATAGCGGTAAATACCAGCGTAACTAAGAATAATTACAATAATCAATAAAAAACTTCCAATAAATAAAAATTTTAAAACTCCATTTTAGCGGTATAACTGGTAAACATGGTAGTAGAGAATTTCTGCTTGCCCCTAAACTAGGTAAATGTAGTAGTTTTGTCTATAAGACAGGATAAACGGCATTGCACAATACATGGAGTAATTCACTTCAACACAGTCACAACAAATGAAAATCAGAATTTACATAGCTAGGTCTAGGAATATAATTTGTAGTAATACACGTTGGATAATAAAATAACATAAAATATGGTTGAGGGGTCCCTCTGTCCATGCGGGTTGATAGGTAATAGCCAGTGGCTAATAGGTCCAACCAAGATCAATAAAGAAGGAAAAAAATGGTTAAGGAGTATATTTCCAAAAGCTATTTAAAAGAGAAATAGAGACCTACACGTTAATGGAAAATAACGAATCCAAACCTGTGGTACGCGAACCCTTGGAGGTACGTAGCTGACTAGTGAGGGTGGGCGAAAATGATACTAGTATACTGGTATTTGTTATGGCAAAGGAGTGAAAACAAATCACAATCGTGTTCGCTTGTAAAACGGAACTTATGGGGAAAAGAGAGGAGGTACCTACTTGTAAACAGAATACCTAATTAAGGCGATAGGAAAAACGTAAGGAACCGCTAGTGTAGAAGAAGAAAAACAGTCGAAAAAATAATAGGAATACTTAGACATAAATTTGTGTAAAACTTAAACGATTGTAAATTAATATTTGATGGGATTATCACAACGAATATGGATACAACAAAAATCCAAATGATGGTAGTGATTGTGGTATATTGCCAATTGAAGTCCGAATTGAAAAGGTATTAAGATCAATTTCTGAAAGAAACTACAAATATTAAAGCAACTACAAAAAGTCTTAGAATTATATACATACATAATACACAGAAAGAAATAAACCCATGTACGCTGGGGTCATAGAAAGTAAGCAAATGAAATCAACTGAAGATTTAGTATTTGTAAAAATAGATGAGTATAAAGGAGAAATCAATTATGGCGACCAATAGTTAGTTACCCGAATGTTCAAAATATGTTAGAAACAGCAAAGTATTGGACTATGGAAACAGCTAAATAGAGAAGTACACAGATACACGAAAGTGGACTTGTACAATGAAAAACTAGACTCTTAGTGAAACGCGCTAGAGAAGAGTTGAACATCTAGAAAAACTATGAGAAATACTTTAAACAGCAATATATGAGAGGGTCGAGGATGTATGCAGAACAAAGTAGAGCAGATTAGAAAACAATACACAGCATGGTAAGGTAATGACATAAAGAACGAACTCAAGGAGTCATTTACTGATCAATATTATTACAACTACAAGGAACATAAAAATCACACGGGAGAAATTTGAAGAGAATAAAGGGATGAGCAGCTATTGCGTAGTACCTTAGAATACTTAAACAAAGATGTAATAACTGAATAAAGTGATTTGAGGATAAAGAAAAGCACTTATTCGTAATGAACCAATTATGAATCGATGAAGGGAACACTTTGTGCATAATCTGAAGGAAATAGAAGAGGTTAACCGTAATAATAAAAGCTGAAAAGGCACGGAACATGTAAGAAGTATCGACGTTGTAAAAGCAGTAGTGGAAGTAATAACGGGAAGGTATGGAATTTATTGAACAATAGAAAAACTGAAATAATTAAATACACGGACCAAATATCCAACGAGTTCCTGCAAAGAACAATGAATACGACGTGGATGAATGAAAGGTACCCAGTGCTGGGAAAAATTCTGTAGTATTACCAGCATACAAAGGACACAGTATGAAGGGCTGCTTTGACTGCAGAAGAATTCTCATATTACGTGAAATGAGTGAAATATACCATTAGGAACAAAACCACGATAATAATTGAACCAATTATAGATGACAACCATAGCGCCGAGATAATTATTTAATACGTGGTCAGACTATATTAATACGGTTACAAAATTAAAAAAAAGACTTAGCTTTATTAATAGGAATAAAAGGAATATACTGTTGTGATATGTAAAAAGATTGCATAAGTTATGTTATATTCATGTGCCACTTCTTTTTATCTCTACAATTAAGTAAGAAAAGGAAAGAACCATAATTTAAATTTGGCATCCCAAACGTGGAGCAGTATCACGGCAATACATATGAAAAAACAAATAGCGGCAAATACCAAATTCTTAGACGACTGTAGAAGTTAGAGTAAGGTGTTGGATCACTATTTTTCGTAATAAGTAAGGTTTGATAAAAGAGTGGATGACGTGTTATCATTAAGTAGTGTAAACCGGTCTTCCGGTCTCCACTTACGTGCAAGGCGCGACAATAAAAGTAAGGGCGTCAGTCCGGTTTACACTACTTTAATGATAACCCGTCATACACTCTTTTATCAAACCTTACTAATAACGCTTCAAATTTGTAGAAACGTGTAACTGTCTGTCAAGAAACTACAAAGGATTGACCTTACAAGGGAACACTGGTACCCTGGAAATTCAGATTTCGATGAAACTGTACTTTCTTATTCAACATCCGCAGATTTCTATAATACCGACATACAGAAACTGGTGTCACATTGGCTAAAGGTCATCGAGTATGATGGTAGTTACTTTAGTGTGTTTCTGGTTTGTAATGAATTTTTATATTTTATCGTCGAAAACCGGTTACCCTTTCCTATACAATTCTTCAGTTTCTCTTACATGCAGAATGATATTTCACTGAATGTGTGGAACTAACTAATATATACTCAGTTAAATCAAGTTGATGCTTAAATTGTAACAGATGATAATGATTAAAAGATAAATACAAAATAAAATAGATAGGAGTCATAACAGTAAATGAAATGGAATGCAATGGAAATCTGGAGTAGATAAGAAATAACGTGCACGACGAAAGAGAACAGGAATAAGGAATTAGTCGAAATACTAAACAAAATAATGCAATATTCCAATGATGGCTGGAAACTGATTTTGTATGTATGTATTTTTTTATATAAGATTAATTGTGTGTATTTTATTTACAAAAATCCAACAGCACAGTATTGTCTTTCCAATCGTTGACGCCATCCTTCTGAATGATGCATTGTCTTCATCTATATAGCGTGGTAGCATACCATCTCATCATACCGTGACCTACAAGATCGTCCTCTTTCATTTATTGATGTTGGTTTCCAGCTAATGGCACATTTTAGCCATTTCGTTTCATCCATTCTTAGCAGATGTCCGAACCACTCCTGTCCTCTCTTCCCCATTCCTTCTAGTACTAACTGTAGAACTACTGTTCTAAGTCGGATTTATTCCTTCCTTATATGTTAACACTTCTTCCAAAGTAACCTATTATTTCGACCGCTTATAGTTTCTGGGTACTTGTTCATACAGGACATCCACTTCACTTACAGTGTACTGATTCAACGATAGCTTGTCTTATTTCCTTTTTGTTTTTAATTGCAATGTTTCTATCTCACCATATGGAGTTCAGTAATTCTATGACTACATATAACTGCATTCCTGTTTTGTCCGATACTGCTTTGACTGCCTACTATAACATCCAATACTTCAAGTTGCCAACTTAGTTTGCTTCTTTGTCCTTACTAATCAATATAACACAAGTGGAGTGCCAATAGTTTCATATATAGTAGAGATGGGACGAATCCAAATTTTCTCGAATCCGAATCCGAATCCGAATCCTAAAGGATTCTCGAATCTCTCGAATTCTTCGAATCTCGAATCTCTCGAATCCATCATATAATTACAATAATAAGAAAGGACAGAGAGGAAAAACAATTTTACAGGAAAATTTTAAAGCTACTTTAATTAAAAACGATACAGTTTTTAAAAATATTTATTAAAAAGATTTTTTTTGAACATATTTATATTACAAATGAAATTAAAAAACAAATTACACAATATTAAAAGATAAATTATGTTAAAATCTTGATGATTATGCAACAAGTTTTTATTTATATTTAATTTCCTTAGCATATGGAAATTAATATATCAATAACAGTACCGATATCTTTTCAGAAACTTTTATGAATGAGAATAAGGGAGAGCTAACATAGATAAACAGCAAATATTGCACATGAAAATCTAAACACATATTTTAGTATATAAAAGAAAGCACTGAACCTAAAAGAAATAAGTGAGAATTTTAATTCAGATTTTTATTTAAGAAAACCAGCTTTCGAACTCGCTCTGGATCCAACCGACTACGTTTTTTATCCACTATGATGCCTGATGTGCTGAATAGTCTTTCTGAAATCACTGTTGATGGTGGTGTAATTAAGAATTTTTGCTAGTTTCATCAAATTTTGGTATTTTGTGTTGCCCTTCCAGTATTTAAAGATGTCTGCAGTTGGTGGGAGCAGTGGTTCTGCTAAATAGGCATTTATTTCTTCTTCAGGAGATGAACTGTAATCCACATCACTGCAGGTAGCTGGGGTCATCAACTGAGAATAGTAACTCCACATACTATGACCTTGTTCAGTTAAAGATATATCTGTGGCATTTGCTTGAGTTTTCTCTGATGACTGCAGATCACCATTTGTTTGCATATAGATGGATGAAATTTCATTAGCCAGTGTCAATTTAGCTTGCTCAACGTTTTCTTTATTCAAAAATACATTCCCTTTGAATCGAGGATCCAGTAAAGTACCAATAGTATACAATTTCTCTGTCTCAACAGAATGGTAGCGCCTTTTTAGTGACGCAAGCAAATCATTTCGGAAACCCTGTACTGAACCTAATTTTGGTTTGAAATTTTCTAGAGCACGAATGGTGCTATTCACTAAAGGAATTATTTCTGAAATTGTCACTTTACTTGAGCTGGCCACAAATGTAGCTTTATCAAACACTTCTAATATTCGTATAATATCTTCAATAAGTTTCCACTGTCGAGGACAAAGGTCTATCTGAATATTCAAGTCAGAAGCAGACAATAAAATGGCTTGCTTTTGTTCCACAAGTCGATTGAGCATGTGAAGCTGAGAGTTCCATCTAGTCGGCTCGTCTTGTATTAAACGACGACGTTTAAGACCTAACTTAGCTTGAGCAGTTTTTAACATTTTTGTCGCTTTAGAAGAGTGTTTGTAATGTCCCACAATATTCCGACAGGATATCATTATTTCCTTAATTTCATTCTTATTCAGTAAACCATCTTTTATAACTAACTGAAACGTATGGGCTAGGCAAGGCAAGTGGGTGAAGATGCTACGCTCTAAAGCTGCAGCCATATTAGGACCATTGTCTCTCATGAAGCATACAACTTTTTCTGTAAGATGCCATTCTTTTATTATGTTGCTAATGAAAGTTTCTATAGCAGATGCTGTATGTGAAACCTCTAAAAAGGAATACATTCTAAGCACAAATGATGGTACTCAAAGTTTTCATCTACAAAGTGCACTGTCAGGCTTAGGTAGTCATCAGATGATGTTGATGTCCACATATCTGTTGTGACTCCAATGTATTCAGTATTTTTTAAAAGTTCCTCGACTTTCATTTTTTCTTCTTCATACATATCTGGAATTACCTTTTCAGAAAAATGTTTCCTACATGGGATGACATATCTTGGTTCAAGATGGTTAATCAATTTTTTAAACCCCTTATCTTCCACTATGGACAGTGGTTGATTATCTGTACATATCATTTCAGCAACCAATCTGGTAATTGTTTTGCCTCTTTTGTCCCCAGGCTTAAAACTTTGCATTTTATCAAAAAAATTTTTCAGAGTAGGTTGGTTGAAAGGTTCTGCTTTGCGTTTCACTGCGCATTGTTTCAAAGACCTTTGTTCGCCATAAGAACAAATTTTTGAACCTGGACTAGGAGTTGAACTAATTGACACAGGACTCCCAAAAGTAGTTATATCATCTGGATTATTTTCTTCAAATGAAGAATCAACATTGACAGTCAAAGGGCTTAAGGGTGAAGTTGGAATTAGTAATGAGTTTGATGAACTTGTACCTTTCAGTTCTTGATATTTGGATAAATGCCTGGTTTTCAAATGTTTCCACATAGCTGAAGTAGTGTGCGACTTTTTCCCTCTAGATATTTTTCAGAGCACAGATTGCAATTTGCATAGTTTTCATTTTCTGAAATTTGGAAATAGTTCCAAATATCAGAAGTTGCCTGAGGACACAAAGCCATTTCATAGGTTGCTATTGAATGCAACAAATATGATGTAACAGTGACAGTTGTGCAAGTTCAGAACTCCCCTGAAAAAGAAAAAAATTAAGTTTTCATGTTAAAATCCTAAAATCCTTGTAATTTTATTATTAGCTGTAATAATTGCGCGAAAATACGGTATGCAACAGTAATAATAAAACTGCAATAAATGTACAAAATTACTATGCCGTGAATAATTAATTAATAATGCAGTTGACAGACATCTGAAATGGCCTTTGACAACAATTAACAAGTTATTTTTTTAATTCTTATATGTACTTAACAATTACATTTATATAACATCCCAATTTGATTTCCAACTAACACCGCATGCAATGTAATATAACTTAATATGTGCAAAAAGAAATTATATATCAATACAGTATAAATGAAAATAAGTAACTTACCTCATATATCGTATAAACCACGCATATCCACTCTCAAACGTCACAGACTAAACAGTACTGCACTATAAAGTGGTCGTTGCGATCTGAAGTTTACTCGCACCACGCACCTTTTATATATCATATATCAACAGTTTCGAGAATAATCCAGTATTAGAACTCAGTCATCCAGAACCGACGAGACTATTCAAGACGAGATAGTTGCTAGAATTTACGAGAGAGCGCAGGATGTTAATTAGAATCACATAAAGAGCGATAGATGGTATTAGTGTAGCATATATGGTGTTTAAAATATAAAACTTGACTGAACTGACTTAACATGATATAGTCTTAGCTAGTTATTAGAACTAAATGTACATAAGTTAATAAGTTTTCATAATTTTTGTAATTAGATTAGTTATATTATTTGCTGTCTGTATTTGACATGTTCCATACCTTTTCTGGTCTCAGGAATAAAGATATTTATTTATTAAAATACCACAAACATTAGGAAAGCATGCCAGCTTATAAATACTTTGTGGCTGAAAGAACGAGAACCGAAGAGAATCGTCGAGATCTTTCTAGTCAGTGATTCATATGTGTCGTGATTACATGAGTCATCATTATTATTATTTTTTTTTTGGATTCGAAAGATTCGAATTACGAAAATCGTGCGAAGATTCGAGTTTTCGAATCTCGAATCTTTTTCAGGATTCGATGGATTCGAGGATTCGCGGATTCGAATGTCCCATCTCTAATATATAGGTACGTATAAAATATATATAAAGGACAAAACGCCGAAGAACCACTAACATTACACTTTTACATATGTCGTAAATATATCTTCAACCAGGCTTTATTATCGAGTAATTCTATGTCACGAAATACTTAAATTTATAAAGAAAAGAAGATTCAAAGCAAAGGCGCTAAGTAGATTTATACGAACGGAAACGTGAAACGTGGCCTTAATGACAAAGCCATTAGGCCTCACCCAAAACGACGAGGGCGTTCCTTTGTTATTGTCAAATCTGTTATATCGGACCTTTTTTGCTTTAATTTTGCGTGCCTAAACGTTTCAGTTCCTTTGTTTTTAAATGACGTAGGTCTTAATTACATAAACGTGTAATATATATTATGTGAAACAAAAAGGTGTATTCATCAGATAAGGAGAAACGAAAAATTGCTTTTAAAGGGTTATATTAGGAGTGCCGACGAGATCAACTTACACGATCTAGGAATTTAGGTAGGTAATACATTAAATGAGTATTTGATATGTAATATGAAAGTAAAATATCAGGTAAAACGGTTTTTACATAATTTACTACGAAACGTGAGAGAAAATGAATAATCGCGATGCTATTATTTTTGTGTCGGTAAGTATAATTTGAGTTCATGGTTTATAGTACATATAAGTACGGTGGTAACTTATCTTACCTTTGTCGGAAAGTGTTACCACTTGACCAACCGCACAATGAAATGCATGCAATTTTCTTAGTATTAGTGGTATAAAATAAAAATTTCAACAAAGATCTCGGTTTGCGTATATTTCTTAACGTATCATAAATACTGACACCTAAAAATACCCAGACGCTATTTCTTCTCCACTTCCTCGTTTAAAGTAAAAACATAACCCCAGCTGCCAGTTTGGATTTAACCCAGAAAACTACCACTTGACGTCAGCACCTATAAGAACACATGACGTCCACTAAATGATCTTAAATCTGGACATCTCATTTACTCATTAGATTGCGGTGGTAATCTCTTCCGAGAGTGGCACACTAAGTTCCTTTTCGGCATTCCGCCTACACCTACGTCTTCTTAGTGCTAAACGAGTTTCATATTGGCTCCTGGTAACTTATCGATTTCCAACGAAAGTTAATCTTTTCGTGTTGTAGGGCACGATAATAGCTTCCTTTGATTATAGTGTTTATTGCGTAAGCAACCGAACGAAAATTAGAAAGTGAATCTATCGTGAGGTGATTGTAATAAATAACGGCAGTATTCTGCCATTCGTACGGCGTAAATCTCGGGAGAATTGTGGGTGGAGGGATACGGAAAAGTTTCTGTTTACCTTTGGGAAGTTAAAATCGAACGATAAATGAAAATCTATGTCTTTTTGTTTTGCGTTTCAATCGGGAAAAATCCGTATTGTGTTGAGGATATGTAGATGCAGTCGGAAATCTGCTTATTTACTAAAAGTATAAAGTGAAGTAAATATATATGACATATTTCTTCCGGCTTATTGAAATCGGAAGTTTGAGTATTAACACAAAAAATAAAGTACTTAAAACCCACTACTCTCTAGTAGTTCAATTGCTTTAGTTTCTAGGCTAGAATACTAGATTCCCTAATTAACCTTCGTCCTTAACCTATATATCCGAAGTAACCATGAATTTTATAAACTTTCCCGGAATACGTGAGGCTTTAGCTCGCATGACTTACCTTTCCACGGCTTCTCCTAGAACAACATGGGTACTCACAACCTTGTATGTAGCGCTTCGAGACAAGACCAAAAGGAGAAAGAAGCTCCACAAAGTAGCAAAGGTGAGGGCCCAGAAACAATTACAGCAAAATGGTTGCAACTATTCAAACTTAGTTCACCCCTAAGAGGAAGGTCAAACTACAATAAGCGGTAGCATAAAGTCATGTGATGCAAGAAACAGTAGAGTCTGGTTAAAAGGAAATTTATGTAAGAACATACGTTTAATACGAACAGATAATAAAAAATTTTACGTATGTATGTAGTACACTCCAAAGACAAATAGTACATTTCCTAAAATTCAGCCGCAATTTCTGAAATTAATTACAGTGACTTGTTGAAACTGGTCTCAGCAAATGTTCGTGGCAAGAGCTTTTGAGGTACATACTTAACTATACCTAATGAATCATTTTAGATGTAGTTCAACACGTAACAAAGGCTTTTGAGGGAGGACTGTTTGAGGCACAGAATCTTTAGATGCCAATGAGCTACGAGATTTACACCAATTGAAATAAATAATCCGTGTTTTGTAGTAAGTAGGAATCATATGTTCAAAAGAAATATTTTATTTTCTATCAAATGGTACAATTTGCATTTGATATCTTTTGTCACTTAGACTCAAGATTGCGGGAGGTTTACCGTAGGTTTCATCTTTCGAGAAAGAATTTTTCTCACTTTAATGTGGAAAGCTCTTTGTCCCTACCAACGACCTTTACAAGATTACTCTCCTACGGATGCTGGCATAGTTTCATTAAATCATTACTGCACATACATTATACCTCAGTAATTATTTAAGTAGTTTTAGCAAAGTGATGGTATCGTATATGTTTTTCCAGTCCTTATTATATTTTCACATTTTTATGATCGACAAGGTCCCGTCGAAAATTATGGGCTCTCATAGTTATTAAATTTTCCCCCGACCGAGTAAAATGACAAACTAACTACATTGTTTTTCTTTTGTATCTTATTGAAGCCATTCACTGAAAGTAAGTGGCCGTTTTTGTTTCTAGTATACAAATGAAGTTTACTACCCTTCTTATGGGAATCTTGAACATAGCCAATTAATATTCCGTCCGAAATGTCAAGGTGACTGATGGTTACTATTTAATCAATAAGATGTAAATTAATACAATATTAGGCACCGTTAGGTCATATGCTTGTAATTGCGTGAGCCATTTCTTATAGATATGTAGACGAATTTTTTTAGAAGTATTCTTCCTGAATAAATTACGTAAGCTGATATGGTAATTTATGACGTTTTGATGAGAAAACTCTTAATTACTCACTGTCTTATGTAATTTCGTACCTATTGTATAACGCTCAAAATAAAATAAGATTAATCGAGTTTTGGAAAATAAATGTTTCGTAAATGTAATTTATTTCGCAATACAGTGAAAACTTGATTAATGTATACCTACAATCATAGGTTCTGACACGATTCCTAATTGTATTGTCGAGGAACGCAAAGCACGTTTCTCAAGTTCTATTTTTAAATATACTTAATTGATATTATATTGTAGATGATTACAAGAATATCAAACTCGTTAGTTTCGGGGACAAGGATTTAAAACTATATATAATATGAGTTTTATTTTTGATGGTTTAACCGAAATATTTAAATCTACGGGACTCAAACCAAAATTATGTTGCACCAAGGTTGCCAGTTAGTTTTCTAATTTCAGGCATGAATTCATCAAAAGATATCAACTTTTAACGCTTCATCTTCCCTTATTTATTTTGCATCTGGTGTTTTTGAATAGTTAATGTTAGGTAGATATCCCCATCGACTTTAAAAGAAGAAACACGATATAATTTTCACACATATAGAACAATTTTAATACTTACCAGTGTACAAGTATGAAATGCAGATTTTTTGTCTAAAGAAACATGTTAAATTCGGAAGAATGATAAGAATGTGCTTCATTCAAAGTATTCTCCATCGCTTGTTATACATTTATCCCATCGTTCGGACAACTTGTAAATACCATACCAGTAAAAATATTCCCCTTTTGCTGGGAACCATTCATCGAGTTATTTTTTCACATCTTCGTACGAACCAAAGCAAGTACGTGATCCATTGATGTAAACTAGTATTAATCGGAAGGAGTCAAGTCTGGTGAGTAAGCCGCACGGGATAGAACTTCCCAATTGAGTGCTTCCATCGTGTCGTGAACCGGTTTTGCCGTATGTGATGGAGCATTATCGTGAAGAGAAATGGCTTTGTGTTGCTTCTTTCAGTATTCTGGCCTTTTCCCAAGCAGCGAACCATGGCCCTCTTGTCTCACCAAACACAGAGCATCGTGTTTCTGCCAAAGCGATTCGGTGTTGCGGTCGATGTGGATGATCCGCCTTGGTCTACCCATGATTTTTTTGCAAAACGTCACATGTGTTTTTGCGCTTTTTAATTTTCCTGTTATACAACTCATGTGGTACCCATCTATCATATCCTCCTATCTTTCCCATCTCTCGTAGCCGATTGGAAGCAGCTTGTTGACTAACGCTTAATTGCTCGGCAAGTTGTTTCTGTTTTTGCGAATCATCTTCGTCCATCAATGCTTGCAATTCCACATCTTCGTATTTTTTGACGGCTTCGCACGTTCCTTGCCTGCAACATCGTAGTCGCCATTTCTGAAACGCCAAAACCATCGTTCACACGTATGTTGCGATGTAGCATGTTCACCATAAGCTTCTCGAAGTAATCGGTATGATTCAGCGGCAGCTTGGTTCTACTGAAAACAAAAAATTAATGCCGTCCACGAGTGCTCTTTGTTCGGTATAAATTTCGACATATTGAACACAACAACACAACACTATGCACACACTTTTCCAATTTATCAGTCATGCGCGTCTGACACTTGTTGATGACACAACAAAATGGGGTAGTGTCAAATCTTTATAGCACAAACTGCATTGGTGCACATCTGTTGTCTGAAATCCGCATTCCATACTTGTACACCTGGCACTGATATTTGAATCTATTTCTATACAATATATGGAAGACATAAATGCATATAACCAATTAAAGCAAATATTCAAGCATACTCTTTTGTCTGAAAGTTTAACATAGTTAATAGTTGCTGTTTATATTATATCACAGCTTGCAATGGCGACGTCTACCGAAGCTGTCCAATTCAAGTTATCTACAACTACAGTATACGTATCCAGTTGGACGTAATGGGATAAAAGGAGCTGTATACGTGTTGCTATCGCATCTATTAACTCTCAAAAGTTCTAACTAGGTATTAAACATTGAATTCGCGTGTAATTAGCTTTATTTGGGGTGTAACGCTTTTGAATATAGTACGCGAACAATAACGTTCGAAGATGGGTCTCTCACATCTTTCAGCTTGGATAGGCCTAATAATAGAAAGAACAAAGCAATAATTGAAGATACGAAAATATGTTAAATATGCATAGTTATTTAACGCAGTACTAAATTTTAAAGGCACAAATCAAATAGCAAATACGAGAGCTATTCACTTTCCTCTAAACCTAGGAGAATAATACACAATATATTGATAAAACATACTAGGTCCTATTCTGTTTGTAGTATTGCTTTTCTGTAGGGCAATTTGTAACATGTGGTGCTAGGGAGCCATTATTGGGATAAATTAAATTTGTTTTGGATAATAGGTATGTTCGGCTTCATTTAAAAGTAAGTAGTCACCTTTTACGTTTAATATAAGTGGACTGTAGGTATTTAGAAAGCTTTACATATTAAAATCATTGTCATTGTCGCTTTTTATCTTTCTATCTTTCTTAGGCTCCCTCTGTCAGGACCGGGAAACCACGCTCGTAATTCTTTCGTTGCTAATTGAACAAGAGAATATGTGCCCTGCTGTCCAGATGTGTTTCTGATTGGATTCTCAGATTCCCCAGGGATTAGTATTGGCTCCATTACTGTTTCTAATATTAATTAAAGATCTAGCACGTTTCAAGGCATGTGGAAGGACGGTCGCTTTCGCTGATGATGCATCAATTGCTGTTGCTACGGATAGTCCTGAGGAGTTTTAGAGCAAGTTAAATGGCGTTGTTTAATTTGCGGCACAACAACAACCGCCTAATTTCATGTATGTACCCTTGCAGGTGTTGAAATAGACAACAACCTTAATTTTTCACAATAAATTCCCCAAGTGTGTAAAGAACTTAAAATGTGCTCCAAATGCAGATAACTTCTTGAAAATTTATTCTCCTTCCATGTATAGGGCACGTTATGATGTTTCCATTGCATTATTATACTGGTAGGGCTTCTACTCCTGCGCAGAATTTACATTGTTTGTGAATCTCTTCACCTGGTATTTATAGGTCTAATTCCATTTGCGTCTGGTTATTATTTGTTTAATAGTCTCTTCTCTTGTTATAGGTCCTCGTCTCTGATATTGTTAGGCCAAAATATATTCATAATTTTTCTTAGGCATTTATTAATAAACATTTGTAATCTTCCAATGTAGGCTTTATTTGCCTTCCATGTTTGTCCTCCGTGTAGCATAATGCTTTTAACATTCCAATTCTATATTACGAAATATTTTATTTTCAATCTAAAAATCTTAAGTTTTGTTTCTATTCTGCTTCTCGATAACCACATGTTACTCACAGAATTAAGTGCTTTTGTGGCTAGTTCTATTCTTCTGCTCTCTCTTTTCAGTTCTCCAGTTTATTACGGATTGGTATGTTCTCTATCTTATAATATAGGATAGGGATATTTGTGTCTCAGCATTATACGCCTAGTATTTAACTTGCCCCGACGAGGGACTTGTACTAATACACATTTCGTCAAAATCATATATTAATTTTTCGTTTGTCATTATTTATAACCTATGCGTGTATATAAAAGGCAGCATTACTAATTATGATACTGCTAAAATTTGCTATAATACTCGACATACTGACTTATGTATTTCGGTTAAGAACACAACACATACCTATTTGTAAAATTATATAACAGTATTCCTCGTGTACTTAGCAATTAATATGTTTTGTGTATAATTCGACTTTTCACATCTATAAGTCTGGCTTACGTGAACAAAGATAAATAAATGAACAAAATAAATAAATATATTTGCCAACTGTCACAGTCATTAAACACGAAAACAACTAGCTTAAAATGTCAAACAAAACTAGTTGAAAAATATCATGGCCTGCTGGCAAAGCTCAGCCGAAGGATTCCATTGCTTATATAATACAAGGCTACATTAAGTAGATAGGAAAAATAGAAGTATGTATTAACCCCGATAACTGCAAGACCATGATGTCCTAATCCTAAAAATTTAATTCGATACATCGGATATGTATAAGTTCGGTAATCTTTGTGCAGGGACTACATGCTCCAAAGCTTCTGTTATTTTAAGGAATTGAAAATATCTCTAGAAGAAATAAACCTATTTCGTAATAGGAGAAAACAAAGGAAGGATCGCATTTTTGATTAGATGTTCTAGAACAGAAAGTGAGCATGCAATTCTGGATGGTTTTCCAATCTTGTGTTGTAAGAATCTGATACACCTTGTCCTTTGAGATCTTATTAAACATGTAATCCCCAGTATATAAAAATATCGTTATTTCTTTAAAGACTGAACGATTGCTGATTATTGTTTACTGTTTAACTTTTTATTACTGTACCTTTAACCAGACAGATCCACAGCTCACATAGTATAGAGTTTGTTCGCATTATTGGGAGAAATGTCGCTTAGATGTTTATCCTTCCTATACCCACGTCAAAATGAAAGACGTATACTATACTATATAAATCGGTCTCACAGACCGTATACGTGAGTATAGGAAGGATAAAGAAAACTATTTATATGTATTTTTCATGATTCAGTTTTTTTGTTCCTGAATAGTTCCCTTTCTTGTTTCTTTCAAAAAGTGTGAAACCTTTTATCCCACCTGTGTAATTTTGAACTTATAACTATATGCGGCCAATGACTTATTTGTATGCGAAATCAGAGGACAGATCAGTCTAGAAATTGCGACAACGATGGAGAACATGTTCACTAGTACGATCGTACTCTAAGAATAAACGTAGAAACGAGATGAGGTAAATCAATGAAGAAACAAGAAAGAGGAGGCTAAAAGGATTTGGCATGAACACATTTTGAAAATAGGAAGAACTTCGCGGAAGAGGCATCAAAACGGTACCAAACTGAACCCTACATACAATGCCTGAAAAGAGAAAAAAAAGAGAACAGGCAGATGATAACCATCTCATCTGGCAAACCATATTTTTAGTAATATGAATTAAGCAATGTCTATCAAACTACGAAATTATTTAAATACATATTTAATTTTATAGGTTTGTATACAAAAGAAATTTAAAATACTTGAAAGAATACCATAACAATAACTTATATTACTATAAATAAAAGAAGCTTCGCAAACCTATTGGGCTAGCTCTCAAATAATGCCCCTATTTATGAATAAATCACTTGTGCAAAGTCTTTAGTCAAACGAGAGATATTTCTCGCATCGACGGTCGCCTTACACATTTCCACAAAATTAACCTTCTTTGGAATCGTTCTTTTGCAGTCGCAATTAATACCAGGAGTAGACAATGGCAGAGAATAGTAAATTTAAAAACAATTAATGGCATCCTGGATTATAGCAGAATGGAATCGTGATCGGAGTGAAAGGGTCTGGCAATACAGCGAAATTCTACTTAAAAGAAGTTAATTTTCCGGAATATCACTACGTATTAACTAACAAAAACGTCTTCAACGGACAAAATTTTTATCTAGAGCGTACAATGGCTTAATAAGTTTTCAACTAATAAATTGAAATATATATTTGGCAAAGGATGCACAATGTTAATAAAGTGGGTTTTGGATAGAATCAAGTACATGAAAGGGATTACAATTACCGCGGAATATTATTCTAATCTTTTGTCTGGGAAACGACTTGGAAATTGGAAAAAGCATTCATTATTACAACAGAATAACCCAGGACCCCATATCACTCTCAGAATGAAGTATGTCTTAAACGAATGCACTATTGCTTCCACATCCACCCTGTTCGCTAGATTTGGCCGTTAATGTTTGTCATATGTTCCCAATGTGAAAGAATCACTACAGGATATTCTGTTTGAGATCTTTAATAAAATCAACTTTGCTATAAATGGGCAGATTGCAGATACATCAAAAAAGTTCATTGGGGACGGCTCCAAAGGATTAGTTTCAAATTGGGATAAGTGTATTATATGAAATGGAGATATACTGGAAAAAATACATTGCAATTTTGATGAAAATTAACTAAATAAATCAAATATAGCTAAATTAACATAAAATGTGAGTTTGATGAAAAGTTTTTAGTTTTGACGAATGCATAAGGTAGTAAGTGAAAACAGTAGCGTTTTCCCTTCTACTTTATTTGTATTTGTTAGATATACTTCTGCTTGTGAACAAAATGATATCCTAACAAAACTATAAATAAAATGCTATCCACATTTTCTGAGTTATAACGTAATTTGTTCTAAAAACGACGACGAAGGAGCAGTCAAACTGATTGCATAAAGTATTTCACTCCGTCATTTTATTCAACATTTGCACGTCCCTGAAATAGAACAAGATCTTATTTATGAATGCCTGTTGCCACAGTCAGTGGTGATTGTGCACGTTAAGCATGGTGGAGTATAAACACTTCAATGCTCACTCTGTCCAATTATAAGGGATAAATAGTTTTCCCATTATCCGCACAGAACGTTTCATTTAGTACGCTGTACCCGTAAAGTAAAGTAATTTCGAGGGCATAACAAGAACAAAGGGGTAAATACTGTGAAATATTTGTTTACAACCGATCCTAAAGTACGAAAGAAGAAAACAAAAACATATAATTTTTCCCATCTGTATTAACAATGAGACTAAAAAGTGAATCGATAAGCACTTCATAATTCCTCTCCTTTAGAATTAGATCTGGCTGACATATCAAGGAAACAATATATGAGTTAAGTTGCACGATGTGTAGCTGTGCTTTGTCGAGCGGCTTAACAATAATTTCCCTCAATTAGCGGTAAAAGGTAGACGGACATAGGTTTAAGGTATTAAAGCAACGACAAGAGTTGGATTGTCACTACTTTATTCTGACCTGCTTCGTTCGGCGATTCTAGCTTTAATGATAATTATATTGTTGTTACAATTCTTCTTATAATAATTTTCTTATCTCTAAACAGCGTCCTATGCGAAAGATCTGTGGAATTTACATCGGGTCAAAGTACAAGGGCTAGCCAAGAATCGGTCTCGAAGTTAAATGCGATAATGCGCGTAAACATGGACTCGGACTAAACGATTAAGGTGTTGACTTAATGACATACTATTGTATGTCAACGGATGATGAGTACAGAACACAAGAATGCATAAACAAATGTAAATTCCAATGAGAAGGTTAATTGATTTATCTCTTAACATGATGAGAATGTCTTATGGCTACATAACATATGTATGTATATTGACTCCTTACGACGCAACTTTGATGGTACTGCCTCATTAAAACTGTAGGATAAAATATCCAAAGTACGCAGAAGGAAAGATGTCATTAAAAGGTTTTTGTGATGAAGGTTAAACAAGGAAATCTTGGAAATTACGAGTCATTTTAGATCCTGTCACAACGAGTTTTAATTATTCTAATTAATGTTTGTAATTGGAGTTAAGTTATCGTTTTGTGATTTAGTAAATTTTTGTAGGGTAAATGATTTCATAAAGATAGCATATTTTGATTATTATAATTTAAAATAATTTTAAATCTGCCTATACTTGACCATCTTCCATTTCATTTCACATTGTTTTCCTAGTTTTACATTAATAAAATTGTTTCACTCAAAGGGCAATTGTGACAGTAGAATAAAAGTATGTAATTGGCATTCTATCGTACTACTGTTGAGAACACTTCAAAGCCACTTGCTTTAGGGTAACAGAAATTATAATCTCTGTAGAAAGTATTACAACAAAATACCTACCTGAAATGTTTACAAAAATTTCTAGCAACGGTTCATAGTGATTATAATTAGCAAAATATCGTATGCAAACTCGATAAAAACTTTGTGAAAAATAAGAAATATTCTTCTAACTTTTTAAATCGCAAGTAAAATTATTACGACGAAACTTTTTCGTTTGATTTTTAATTAGAACCTGATATCGCTGATATCTTGAATAAAACTTCGTGCCTCATCAATTATTGAAATACCTCCAAGTTCGGAATTTGGAATATTACTACCTTCAGGTCGAAGTGTACTCGTAACGCCTTAGTTCTTCAACATTTTCTGGTTGAAGATGTTAACTTGTCAAAATATAAATTTGAAAACATCCAAACCGGAATGCTAAGAATAACAGACGCTTCATTCGAGCTGAATTGAATCGGCTGCTCAGCCAATTTTTCTTAATTTACCCTGGTTGTGGAGACCGGATTAGTTGAAATATTTTATACACATACGTCGATTTTGTAAGGAGAATTAGTTGCAAATTCTATAAAAAAACTGCTCTTTGTTCCTTTGTAATTAGGAATAAAGAGGAATTTCTATAGAACTTGTGAAATATTTTAAACGTCTCTTGGTGGATAAACTGTTCGCTTTGTTTGCATTTAATGGTATGAAAAGTTTAATGACTTCATTTATACATAATTGCTGCAAGATCTGCCGAATGTTTGAATTCTAAATCCAAGTAAGGCATAGTCAGTTGAAAAAACTCAAATAAACAATAGTGTCCTGTAATTGTTACTTTTGGCCTCTCGTCTCCACTGTTGCCGTAGATGGCATCCAGCTTTCGTAAGTTTCTCATACAGCTTCCTTGTTATGCTTCTCATAACGTTCAGTTGAACAGGGTGTTTTCCGTGTGCTGTTAAAAGTCATTCTTTCGCCTCGATTCATTTTTTTATTTCTTGCAAGACATTTTTAAATAGAGTGTCAAATAATTTTGCTGATCGCTTCATGACACCATAAAGATCCAGAACGTAGACGGTTCGGATAACCTGGTATCACCTACGAAATAAGCTGGAGCGTCTCTCTGACTCCAGACACTCAGATGTGATCAAGTTCTCTAATTGGAGAGTAGCACCTTCTTACTAATTTCTCGAACTTTAACCTACGCTGTTTCCATTTGGCCAGTACGGCCTGGATCTCCATCTTTATCACCAACTTCGGTATCGGGCACGTTTCCGACTTCTTTCCTTATTACAATTTGTAGATTGTTATTATTACACATGAATATTCATCCATGCCATTTTCAAGTAACTAGTCATGCAATTACTTCGCTAAAGGCTCGACTAAAGTATATAAAGTATGTTGAAATACTCCCAACAAATCGAGAAGAAAATATTGATTTGTTTGATAGCGTGCATCTTATTTCTATTCCAATTCAATGGTTTTCGTTTTCATCACATACATTTGAATACTTCCAACAACGTATTTCGATAACTCAATTATGGCCCTCAGCAAAGAAAACAAAAAGAAAGCATCACTCGTACGTTCTACTTAAGAGTATACTTTACAAACCAGAATTCCTTTCCTTTACATTTTCTCCGTAAAAGATAACAACTTATTGTTAGTTGCACATTTAGAGGCACGATTATATTTTAGTTAATTCTAAACCAAAGGCACTCTTACTCCTTCTGGTTATTACAATTCTTCCAATATTTACTATATATTTATTGTATATTCAAACAACTTATAAGCGATTAATTTGATTAAATAGAATGGTTTTGTTTTTATGATTCGATGTACGCTCTTTTTGAGAAGGAAATAATGTGGTACTATCTACGACAACGAATAAAACTTTAAAACTCATTCTACCGTTCAGTGATTAATAGAGTTAAGCCGAAACAATTTATCGCAGACAGCAATTACAAAAGTAGAGTTGCCAGTCCGAACACCTGAACTGATTAATTGATTGATCATAAGATGAGTCATTCGGCAACGTGTGCCACCTCTCAATTACTTCGACCTTCTCAATATACCAAGTGTACAAGTATGAAATGCGAATTTCAGACAACAAACCACAGTTTGTGGTATAAAAATTTGACACTGCGTAATTTTGTTGTGTTATTCAGCATTAAATTTTGTTTCCATTTGAAGAAAACTACTGCTGAAGCATAGTGATTACTTCAAGAAGAACATTATGGTGAACATACTTCATCGCAGGATATGTGTGAACGATTGTCTCCGCGTTTCAAAAGTGGTGACTTCGATGTTGCACGCAAGGAATGTGCAAAACCGCCAAAAAATACGAAGATGTGGAATTGCAAGCATTGTTGGACGAAGATGATTCGCAAAAACAAAAACAACTCACCGAGCAATTGAGCGCTAATCAACAAGCTGTTTCCAATCGGCTACGAGAGATGGGAAAGATTCAGAAGGCCGGTAGATGGGTACCACATGAGTTGAACGACAGGCAATCGCAAACACACATATGACATTTTGCAAACAAATCATGGGGAGACCCACGCGCACCATCCACATCGACAGCAAATCCGAATCGCTTTGGCAAAAGGACGATGCTCTGTGTTTGGTGAGACAAGAGGGGCATGGTTTATTATGCGCTGCTAAATCCTGAGGAAACGTTTAATACTAAACGTTACCAACAACAATTGACCGATTTGGACCGTTCGTTGCTTGAGAAAAGGCCAGAATACCGAAAGAGGCAACACAAAGCCATTTTGCTTCATGACAATGGTCAATCACATACGGCAAAACCGGTTCGCGACACGTTTCAAGCACTCAGCTGAGAAGGTCTACCACATGCGGCTTACTCACCAGACTTGCTGAGCAGCGCTTTGGTTCGTACGAAGATGTGAGAAAATGGCTAGATGAATAGTTCACAGCAAAAAGGGGGATTTTTACAGGCGTGGTATTCGCCCGAAAATGGGAAAAAGGGATAACAAGCGATGGAGCATACTTTGAATAAAGCACATTTTATCATTCTTCCCAATTTAACATGCTTTTTTCTAGAAAAGAAATCCGCATTTCATACTTGTATACCTGGTATACTGTAATATTTGAATTCCTAATTTTCGGGGAAGCAATTTCTTGATCATTGTAAAGAAGTACAATAGTCGGGCCCAAATCTACAGAGCAGTATTTTGGGGCTATTAGCTTCTTTTTATTTGCTGCTGACCCTCCAACAACTAAAAGTACATTTACTGATGATACGCCACCGATGGCCAAATATTTAAAAGCGTTCTTGGGCTCAATTCCAGTTTTGACAACCGGGGGTGAAGACAGATAACGTTCGGAAATCAGACCCGTGACTGCAGGAATGTCTGTCAAGCTCATTGCATAGGTAAAATACCAAAGGCGGGGAGGGAGGTTAGTAGAGATAAAAATGTATATAAATATGCTGCCATAACTGCAAATTAGACGATGTCAATCTCACCCAAGAATGATTTCAAAAATTGGGAATCAATATTAATGAAACAAAATCTATTGAGATACTGTTTACATCAAGGAGAGTACAATTTTCACCAGTATCACTCAATAACGTAAAGTGAACAGTTCATATAACAACAAAATGTTTATGCACCTTATTAACGAGATAAACTGGAAGGAATGTATTGCTATATCGAGGAAACAAATGGATTTATGTATATTATAGTAAAAAAATGTATGCGTGAACAGGAAAGAACTCGAACTCATCTTACAGGAATACACTTAGGTACCACCGATTCATCCAGAAGGTAAAATGCAAGGATACCATCCCATCACCCAACGCTCAGTTCGGATTCAGGCAAGGTCTGGACAATTCTTTTTGAGTTCTCTGCTTCGTCGAGCATGTCAGGGATGTATTATAACAGTCAAAAATTAACGAGCGCTCTCTTCCTTGACGTGGTCAACGTTCTCGATAAGATTTGGTATCAGGATCTCATCTATAAGATGCATCTATCTGGTATCTCTATAGTTTTTCTTTGCACCAGCAGTTTCTCTCTCCACAATCGAAGTTTCCGAGTTAAAGTTGAAAGCCATCCTATTTATATCAGAACCATGTCCTCACATATTCACTGCGCCATACCAATATAGAAATATTATTTAGTCGCATCTAATTCCTTACAACTACTAATTTTGTAAAGCTGAGATTTAAATTTTATAACTACTTTATCTGAGGAGGACCAGACACTATTTTTATCGAACTTTTTCTTAGGATCAATCATTAAAGATACTCTGAATTTAGTTCAATCCTCGCTTATCACTATGTCAGTAGCTTTCAGCTTTCTTGTTGTAATATAGTAAAATTTCGGAGGTTCGATGAACAAATTTGACAATAATCGTCCCATTTTCTTTACCGATCAAATGGTGAGATACATCAATGACATCAACCAGTAGGTTAACATCCAACTTCTTACATATATCTCGAACAATTTTGTTAGCATCTTCGCCGGCTTCCTGTTTTACTCCATAAATACGAATATTTGCGTCCTAAGTATTGCTCTGTATTATCGGTAGTTGTATGGACCTTGGGTGTTTTATTTTCCAGTTCGAGAAGTTTTTCTTCGTATTTTTAGTGAGTTCATGGAGTGCAGAAACTACTTCTGGTCTGAGAAGATCACTTAACTTTTTCAAAAAGCCTTCAAATACAAAAACTTTTTCGATAACTTTAATTAATTGGTCTTCACCATCATCCTCACTCCTTTCATAACGCGATCTTGTTGCCATTATTAAAGTACTACCAGAAAGAGTGCATAAAATACATAAGTAACCGATCGTAGCGATACACCCTCGTCCATGATCCAAAATCGTATAAATAATTTATAGTTATGTCATCTAGGATCATGTCACCTGAATTTTCACTGAACATTTTAAATTAGAATAATTTGAAATTTAGTTAAATCTGTTATTTATATACACAATCCAACAAAAATATTATTTAATCTATCCTACACATGCGTTTATATTTTGCTACAGTAACGAATTTGCTTAAAACATAGTCGGTATTACCTCTAACCGTCAATCACGGTGCAATCATTTACATCACCTTTGGCGAAATAATATCAAAATAAACTCTCGCTGTATTTGAACAAACTGTAGCTGCCTATCTCCAACAGGACTCGGTGTATACATATTTCATGAAATTCCAACCGCGTAAAAACAGATGTATCCACCGGAATGAAATTTAGAATTTGTTTTCCGGGGACAGTGTTTGAAACGATGATTTATTAAATTCTTTTATGTTTTAGACAAAGTAAGGCCGCCGGTCCCTCTGTTCCCCTTTTATTGACATTGCGTTTTCCGCCATCTGCTCGTAACAAATGATACCGCCTTTTCGTTCTCTTGCTCGTGCCATTCCCTGAAGACTAATTGTTTTCATTCAAGTTTAACGATAACAGATATTTCTACTGAACATAGGTAAGCACGGAGTTACGATTCAGAGATTTGTACGTCACGGAACTGAGTCGCGTATCAAATTAGAAAATGGATGGGGCTCCTAGGACTTCGGGATTGTTCATTTAACCTTTACATACGAAGAGATGCATAACTTCTTTGAAAACTGGTGCATTTGAGGAGAGCATTATTTAAGATAAAGCTCATGGTTAGATAATTTAATACATCTAAAAGCAGGTTGGATTGTATTGATAATACAATATTTACTCACCGAGAAAGCTTTGTTAATTTTGAGACATAAAATCCCGTTGCGGTTTCAAATTAGCTAATTGCAAATGGATCTAAATAATCACTTATAATAACAGCAGCTTTAGTCTAGATAACTTCTACTGATAAATTTGATTGACTTCGTAAAGACTCCGTTCGTTCTTTTTTTTAAGCTTATCCTCTAACGAAACTGCCAATTTTTTGTGTGAGTTGATAACGTCACTAAACGTATTTAATTTAGGTCGCAGCTAAAATTGCACCATTATACTTCTTTTTATATGATTAGGATGTTTAAATCTATAAATCGAAATCATTGCTTCCGACGTATTTTCATTTAAATGTCCTCGGGAAAAATTACATAGACTACTGTCTGAAAATAGGAGAGAAAAAAATAGCTAAGTGTATTAAACGCCTTTAAATTAGTCATTCTAACATTAGTTTTCAGTTTGCAATAATTTTAGACAAAAAAATCCTGCTTGTAGATCTAACCGAATATTTTGTTCAACTCCAATCTGTCAAGAAAAAAATGTGTTACATGTTTCGCTTTATATCTATTTCTTCAATCTTATTTCGATTAACCTAATATCCTTTTTACTTGAAAATTTCGATACCATATTCGACATTATCTCATTATCTTATTTAAAGTTTCCTCCAAATTGATTCCTTAGCTAATTTACTTCATTTCGTTTTGCTCCTTTTTATCTTGCTCAATGCCGATTTTCTCTTAATTTTGAAATCTAGCTTTTCGTTTCTTTTATGAGTGCGCCTTTTCATTCCGTCAATATTACAAAAACAGCTACAACCGTCTTGAACTTACGTTCCTTTACAATTCGACTATAAGTTTATTTCTACGGCGTTGCTTTTAGTTGATTGAATGTTTTACATTCTGGATTTAGTGAATTACTGCAAAGAACACAGAAATAGGATTTGTCAGCTGTTCTCAATAGCACGAAATCCACGAACAAATAGACAAACGTTTATAGATTTACGAGGAATATTTCGAATATTCCTGTAGTTTGGATCTAATTCTATTATTAAATCTTCTAGATTATACTATTGGTCAGAAACAAGTCTTGACCAATTTATGGAGCCATCCCGTGCAATATTGTTTAGTATGCTTCGGCTACGTGATTGACTAGTTCCATACCGCTGATTTTCCAATTATGGGAGACGCTAAATTACAAGGAATTATCATCTTCTTTTTATTTAAAGAAGGCATGGAAGTTTCAGAAATAGTTCAGCGTGTGCAAGGTGTATTTAGTGAGTCTGCAGCATCCTAAGGTGCAGTCTATTAATGGGTTGATTATCTTGAAGCTGGCAGAATATCATTTAGAAGATGATAAATAGAAGATATGACACGATGTGATACGATATGATGACAAGACCCACGCAGTGGACTCCCGGACACTTCCATGAATAAATGAACGTTGCTGCCGTGAAGAACCTACTAAAACTAATAATAGGCGAATAACTATATGTGAAGCTAAGTTATCGTATAGGAATGGTCACATGATAGGTTAATGATATTTTAAACGAACTTTGAGGCGTGAATAAGGTTTCAGCCCGGTGGGTATCCAGGCTGTGGAACTGGAACCAAAGCTCAATAGGTTGCACAAATCTATGCCTCCAACTTCAATAGCTTTCAGCGCATTATGGTAACTAATTTTGGCAACGAATAATAACATCTATCAAACATAAGTCGAAAGAAGGGCACAAACCAGATGGACCACTGCTTAAAACACGGTTCTAAAAGTAGTGCTTACTGTATTCTAGGATAGCGACATCATGTTTACGGATTATGAATGGAAAAGTAGTACAATTAACGCAGAATATTATTATAATCTTTCATCTGGACTATTGTGGCAGGCGTTTACCAAGGAACAGCAAACTCCAAAACAGAGCTGAAGTGAACGAATGATATCCAAATAATATTAATTCCAATCCTTTTTCAGGAGTCAGAGATCGTTATCGTCTTTATCTGCAGGATAAACAGAAAACAATTACAGTGAAGCAATACTTAAACGGATATTTAACACAAATACGAGTATGTTATCACATGTAGCCAACTTCCGACTGCTAGAAAGTAGAAGATAATATGGTATTTAATAACAGACATTCATTATTCCTTTAAAGACGAAGGTGTTCCGAAAACGTTTGTGAAAATATAACTATCGTTCAAACCAGCCTTGTTTTATTGACCTATTAGTGGTAGAGATCTATCATATATGATTTAAAGATATATAAGAGTCGTCTGAGGTAAATATGGAAACCGTCGCTTATCAATATTTTGTAACTAAAAACTTGTATACAACAGGTGTAGAAGGAAATTAAGAACCAAAACTGTTAGCAAGATCTAAATAAAGGAAGACATTATGTAGGGGAGAAGTAATAGTAATAGAAAAGAAACAAAAAGTTAAATAAAGGAAGGGATGCTACACGAAAAAATTACAGAAAAAAATATTTTGTTCCGTTCTCATTGGTCTGATTTATCAAGTATCCATCTCCCATGAACTCTTAGTACTGTAACTCCAAATCATAGCATAATTATCATTTAACTATGTAAAGTTATAGATTTCGACTTATGATGGTCTCATAAATCGAAACTAGTATCGAAATATATTTACGTGTTAATAACGAGGATATGGTCCTCTTTTATAATATTTTCTCCTTACAAGATAGACAAATTCTCAAACTTACTAAAGATGTTCAACAATGTTGCACCACAAGCGGAACCAATTGCTGGGATCTCACAGTTAATAACACAATCGAAAACCAGCTGCTAAATTAAGCAACAACAAACACGATTAAATAATTAATTGCCATCACACATGTTCCGTATTTAAAACCACTTTTAGCACGTCGACCTCAGCTAGAACTGTTAAAACGGTTATAAACGGGATTTTAGTTACTAGTTCCGGTAGTCTCAAAAAGTAATAAATAATTTGTAGTTTTAGAACAACACAGTTCGAACTTCTTTGCTTTTGACATGCACCCTGGTTCTAGAATTACTGAGAACTAAGAGTTCGAACAAACCTGCTTAGGTAGTCAAAAAGGAGAAGACGCAAAACTTGAAGGAAAACACTAGCTCACACAATTGAAGTACTCTTCATGATGATATGCTAGAAGTAAAAGGAATTTGATGTCGACGCTGTTAGATAAGACAAACGCTAATCTAAGCATAATATTTTTTGCATTTGATCAATGACTAGAACTCTTCAAGTAGGTTGGACTCTTACTGAGGAAGCCAAACCAGAAAGCATTCCTATTTAAAAATCCAAATAGCTTCAATTCAATTTTCGTTCCATGGATATTACTTCCAACATATTCCAAGAATATATATGCATATTTCTAACTAATCCCCCGATCGTCCAACTGTATCCCATATAATTCGCAGCAACAAGATTGATTGGTTTTGTTGGAATGATAGAAACATAAGATGTCAAGAATTCCGTCCACAAAATTTTATGCGCAAACCTAAACCAATGTCAGGCCCCTTTCATCGAGCTTTGAATATCGGTATGTCATAGATCGTGGACAACCATCAAATTGGAACTTCTAAGTTACGAAATCGTTAGGATCGTCGAAACATATTGAGAGTTTATTAGCTATTTCGTAGTTGATCCATCGTACTTTTTAATGTAACACCAATTTAAAAGCGAGTGGAGTACATTTTCTGTAGATATTAGAATTTTGTACTGATTTCATTAAATTCAATTATTCTTGGTAAATTTGAAGAACTATATAGTGGTAGAAGAATATTTAAAATGGAAATATATGTAAAACAATATCAAAGCATCGTAGAAACTCAAGATATGCTCATTGATATCTCCAAATGTACCATTCATTCCTCAGTAGTCCATTGTTCCTCAAATTAATGCTATTATTCTGCGCACAATCGAATTAAACGCAAGAAACTTTATTTCGCAATTAGTTCTTAACGTATGAATTTCGAGAACACCTACAAATTCCGCGTAGGAATATAGGATACTAGCAATTACGAAATTTGAACGCGACGTGAATAGTAATAGGACTCGAATGAAACGAGAGTCCCCCGCTAAGAACGTAGCAACCGGTAGCTGCTACATAGATAGGTTGATGTATCTTCTCCCAAATTGCGTGTATATCTCGTTAAATTGATATATAGACGGACCAGCCTCGCCTCCACGGCGTCAAGTATTATAATTTAACGCTTCGAGTAAACATGGAAATGATTTTATGATAAGAGCAAATTGCTTTGTCATTGATTAATATTTAGACAAAGAAAGGGATTTATAATCACTTTGTAAGTATCTGCCCTAATTACATTTCCCTTCTCGATCGCAGCCTTCGCTGTTGTACCACAGGATGTAAGATAATGACGATAAAAGCTTCAACTTAATTTAACTTTGTAGATTATGTAAATATATTAAGGAGAATTTCGTTTTAGGAAGAAACATCACTTCTCCTTTTTCTTCCAATGTTTACAATTGCAATTACAGTGTAAAATATATATATCAAAGCTGAAGAAAGTTGCTAGTAGATCTCAATCGGATGTAAAACTGTTCATGATTCTGGCATCCTTACAACAGGCATTTCCCTAGAGGAAAGCGTTATTAGGGTTACAAAAAGCCTAGGTTTCGAATTTTAGCTTGGAGAATCGATCTAAATTTGCTTTATTGTTCGAACATCAATTCAATTGCTCCTAATATGGTGCTCAGGAAAAACGAAATAACGAGAGTTAGGGAATATTCCATGCTCAGATCAATGGCGTTGCGATATGTAAGTAAACCAGAAGAAAGGCCACTTTTCGGCAAACTCCTTAAAATCAGTAAATTTAGTTAAATATCAGCCAGAGTTATCAGGGAATTATTGCCCCATATTAATTATGTGCCCCCTCGCCGTGGTACAAGTATTTGCAGTCCCGAATCTCTTGTTCTTCCATATCCACCAGCAAAACGATTGAGATTAGATTCAGCATTTTGGAAAAGGACAATTTGTATAATGGAAAATACGACCTTCAGCTTAATCTGTAAGGTCATCTATGCTGCAATATCAGTAAGTTGCTTATTATCCTGTTTAATTCCTAAAACAAGTTAGCTGGAAAAATCAGTTTATTTTTTCACAAATTTATTTCATCAGAACTTTTAATTCAATGTTGGATAATGTAATTTTGTTAGTCTTATCTTTAAAATCAGCTGTGTAGTTTTCTACAATAATCGTTAGTAAGCTATGTCTCAAGTTATATAAATTTAATTTCTGATTATATAAAAAGATTGTGGGGATGATGTAGGAGAATCATCACATATCTAATTGGTTCTAGAATGTGGAAATTGGAGTTACAACTTACATACGTAATTCCTAATTCCCAGTTTACGTTGTATATTTTTTCACGGATTTCACTTTTCGACTCTAATAATACTTGAAAAAGCTGGTTTAAAAGTTATAAAATAAAATTAATAATAACCTTACCACATCTTTACTTGAAGTGTCAATGGTGATTTGGTGAAATGCGGAAATGCGTACGTTGCATAGGGTGCCATATGTAGTGGCTAGTGGTACTTCGGATTTTATGAAAATGCATGTCTTCTATTTCTTGATTATATATTTGCCTACCTTTTTCAGTTTAGCATTTTTACTATTAAAATGTGCGCTACAAAGGCAATATCTTTTCTTAAAAATTCCTTATTTGTTCATAAATTTGCATTTTTCAGAGAAAATTCAATTAAGCGATTGATATGGGAATCACTTGTTGAAACTCCATAACGAATAAACTAAATCAAAAGACTTTGTAGGTTTCAAGAATATTTAATTGTAGTAGCACTACAATATTGTTTCACCACACTGTGGCTTCATCAGATGGATGAATAGTGTGGTACTATAATGAAATATTTGTGAAACCTATAAAGTCTTTTGAGTTAATTTATTCGAAAATTCAATGAAAAGAAAAATTGCATTTTCTTTCATTTTAGAAGAGATTTCTTATAACTTACTAATAAATGGTATTAGCATAAAATATCAGGCCCCTACATATAACTACAAGTGCGTATACGAAGGCGATTCGTAAAGTAAGTTCCGTTTGGTTATTAAAAAAATCCTAGTTCATGAGAGGTTTTTATTATATACGATTTAAAACTACTACTTTCAACTATTTTTTACATAGTTGCCATTAAGATCGACACGTTTGTCATAGCGACTAACCAGTTTCTTAATGCGCTCTTCATAGAACTCTGCCGCCTATGAATTAAGCCATGCTGTAACACTGTCCTGCAGCTCCTCATCGCTCTCAACCCATTATGTGAAATTTGGGGAAAAGAGACACTCAGTTCCGTGATTGTAAATCGCCGATTTTCACGAATTTTGTCTTACACATGACCCAAAAGTTCGTCCGCCACAATAGTTGGTCTGGCACTCCCTTCTTCGTAATGTACATTAGCTCGTCCTTCTCGAAAGATACGGCACCATCGTGTAATCACACTCTTGACATTTTCACCATAAACAGAAGAAAGTTCATGATGAAGTTCAGCAGCGCTTATGTTCTTATGTTCACTAGACGGAAACGAAACTTACTTTACGAATTGCCCTCGTATATATTTAATTCCAGATTTCATCTGAAAAAACAATTCTCATAAAACATGTAAAAACTTCGACCCATATACGAAAACTCAATAAAAATCTAAAAAAAACTTCGCTTACATGGACAACGCGCTATCTTGAAATCTGCAACGGACAACACAACGCAACGCAACGCAACACAACAATAGTTATTCAACGAGGATCTAAGATAAGTGATGCTAAATTTCAATCATTTTTGAAGCAAAAAATATTCCGGATGAAGGCACAATACGAAAGGGAATTATGTGGGCAAATGTAACAATGACATACTTGCATTACAGTTTCGTACCTACGACAATTGGGAAGCTCAAAAGCAATAATTGAAATCAACTTAGTAATGATTTTGAAAAAATTGCTGAAAGATAAAATAGGTAATTCAATATATAGAAAACTAGCTTCCACTCTTGATAAGAATGTAGGATACAAAAAGCCGAAAAATGTCTCTAAAATAGTCAACTACCTTTAGACCTCCAAATTGACAAAACTGCAAACATTGTCCTGTAACATCAGTCGACATAGGAAGGAGTTTTCCTGTGTACCTACAAACATGTATACATGTAGAGCGATAATCGACACATTTTTAGTGGAAAATTTGGAAAAAAATTAATTATTAATTGTTTTGCAAACGCTAACTAATGCTATCATTGTATTACACATTTATTGGAATTGGGTTACCTTTCTTCTGTAGCTTTTATAACTTAAAAAATAAATATATAAGTACGTTTACAGATTCTATCGTTTCTCATAAACTAATCTTTCTTCTTACAGCATAATTCAGTTTTTCTTTTATTATTGTATATGTTAATTTGATGATTAATTGTGCATATTTTTTAAATGCAAATTTTTTGCATATGTTGCACATTTTTCTGCATATGAACATAAGAATAAATGCATATATATGTTCATATTTCAACAGTTTTCTTTACATAAAATCCTAAGACAAGTGATCATTGTTATATAGTTCACTACGTGGTTCGTGGAGCTCACGGCGGCGGCGCGGCGTATTGTTCAAATGCTGTAAATGACACTTCGTTCCTACTTGGTTTTCCACTGAAGATGACAGCCTAGTTGTCGAAATGTGCATTTGGTTTGCCAAAGTAAAGATGTAATAAGGGTATTATTTATCTTATTTTATTTTTTGCCCATATTAGAAGGCCATTATAACTACATATGTAGTTATCTCGAAAGTTACTTTTAAAGATAAATGTTAATGATACCATGGCCGTTTTGAAGTATTTCTCATACCGAGAGGTGCTAATGTAGAGAAACGTTGTAAACAATTTCTTTCAAAATATAGAGTTGACTGTTAAAGAAAGGTGAAGAAATTTTATCTACTATATTCAGTTACCAATATCTAATATATCATTGAAAATATCAACGGAAAGTGATTGACGAAGAAAGTTTTTATTGGAGTTATGCTTCAACGCTCGGTAAATGTTATATGTTATTAATATTATCCACGGTACTACAGTATTTCTATTTCCTATTAAAACACCATTACGGGAATATCCAATATTTTTTCACTACATTTGTGCAAGCAATCCACCAAGCGGACATCCGAGAACGTTATATAATCCATCATCCCTTTTGACAGTTCTATTACAAAGTGCCAATTTTAAGAACGATTTCCATATTTGTTTATTTGATACGAAATCTATTCTACTCACGGTGCAAATTATAGTTTACGTAAAATCTTTAGTATCTAAGAAAACTTAAATACTCCTTTTTACTCCTTTTGCTTTCCTATTTCAGGACTGTTATGGCTACATCTGGTATGTGAAGAACTAGAGCCTCGCGCTTATTCTTACATCTACAGACTTTGAAATCGCGAACTAATTAACACGAATCTGTCATAATAGAGTTTAGACAACACATTACATCTGCCTTTTATATATGATCAATTATCATAACAACAATTTGAAACCTATTTGACGGCCGCTCAGTGTTTCTTTTGGCACGATTCCTGAAAACGCCTTGAAATAAGTTTTAAATACTTTAACGATGTTGTAGTTCAGTGTTAAATAATCAGGTCAAAAGTAATGAGTCTCAAATCGAAATCGGAACGCCGCACCGTTATTCATTATCATTTATTGTACCATCTAAATCATTTGCATCCAGGTGTAGATTTAAAATAGAATTTCGTATTGCTACTAATGCCCGAATTCTTAATTGCAACGTTCCAATTAAATGGAATGTAATAATAATTGTCTCTATCAATTATGGATTGCAATTTCGAAATAGTTTAATAAATAAGTAAATAAAAAATGTTATTAGCTATTGCTTAACTCAATGCAACTTTTGTCCTTAATGAATGGGCGCACGTGTCTACACTTGCCATATTGCAAGTTGCCGAACAATGCTCGAACTAAATATAATGCACTGACCGGTGTGGCTTCTGTCTGGTTAGTAGTTGACTTTTAGATGAGAGTAGCCCACCACTTAATTATAAAATTAGGTAATTTACTGTAGACACCCCAAAAATTCCATATTTAGATTATATAATATTATTATTATATATATTATGAATATCGTAGATAGAGCTTATTATATTTCTATGATGATTACCAAAGCAACCACTACTTGGTAACACTTTCCAGAAAGTAAAGTTGTGTTAAACAAGTTCATCATCAAATACCAGATTTCACAGCAACGCCACCAAATTATCGCATCCTTTGTGACATGATTCGTGATAACCACGCTCGTTTCAGGGAGTTGTGGCAGACGTGTTACCGTGTTCGCTTGTAGTCGATGTATTCAACAAACTTAAAGCAATTTTGCTTTCTCATAGGATATGATGAAATGCAAACAGTACGCCACCATCTTCATAATCCGACTTTATATCATTTGTTACCTACCCCCTTGCTACTGCTTTTAAATCGCAGCTTTTAAATCTTAGTACCTAAGTGCATAGGTATTTGAAAAAATTGAATAGGTTTAAAGTAACCGAACTCGGTTACGATAAGTCGGTCGGATCTTTGAGCCAGGGGGTGCCTAGCAATGGGGTACTGAGAGAGAAAAAGAGAAGAATGTTACATCTATTTTTATCGCGTAACTTCAAATATGTTGAACTGGCTCTTATTCCTTCCACACCCACTTAGATATCTCCAAACGCATGTTTCAACAATTAAGTTGTCATTATCACTGAAGAATGAAAAAGAGGAAATATTCCTCGTGAATTTTGATAATACTGTTTTTGGTAGGGCACACTTTGCCACCTCATAATAAATACTTCTAAGAATTGCGTTAACCAACGTTTAAGAATGAATTTCTCCTTGTATTTTCTTCATGAGGATGACAATTTAGTTCTTGAAATGTGTAGCAATATTTGGAAATATAAAAACTATTCTAATGTATGAGTTATTTTACGTGAGCATAATACATTCTAAACCACAAGTATTTCTACTTCTTTTAGTTCGTACAATTTGTTTACGATCAAAGTATCGCTGTTTCCATTAATTGCAGATTGCAGACTTTTACTGTCCTCATCAGGTTCTAATCATCTGACATTTTTAGAATAACGCTTCTTGTTTCAGTACCATACGTCATCATGAATAAGTACACCGATCATAAATTCTAGCTCTTAATGTTTTGGATATTATTTTTCTCGTTATTACATTGGTTTATTCCATCCTTCTATTATTATTCTTTTTATTGCAGTTCTACGACCATATCTTGTCGCTAGCGAAGATTATGACCCGACCTAGCAGAACAACATCGTGGGCAAGTCTAAGGTAGGCAAGATACTCCCATCTACTTTCATTCCTTTCTTGGACTATTCTATGTTATGTGAAATACCTCTCCAAACGTTACAACGAACTGTTTCAGATTTATGATGTTTCCTTAACTTCGCATTTCAATTTTATTCGATACAATAATCTGCATTGAGGCGCTATTAGTGTTCACTATATATTCTATGTATTTCAAAAAAAAAATAGAAAATTTTTAACAAAGTTTCAATAATTGGTTAGTCAAGTTCAGGAAATACAAGTTTAACTCCAACTCGGACGTCAAATTATGTTTAAAATTCAATAATACAGATGTTATTTGTAAGCGATTGCTGTGCGAATTACCCAATAAATGTTATTCACGCGTATGCAAAGATTTCAACAATATCCTAAATTGTACAGTCAGCCGAACGACTAGTATATGGTAGCAGAAATAGCCGTATTAAAAATATATAGAATTGCCTAATAAAAATAGCTACAGTGCCAAACTAAAATATACCAATCGATTCGTTTAATAGAAACAACATAAAACGCAAAAAGTATTACTTTTTATGTACTGCAGAGAAATCAAAGAAAGTATGTTACAATTATGACTGTCATAATCATTATAAAATATGAAATTTATACAACGGTTTGTATCCATAAAGGCTCACAGAACAGCTAACTACATACCTACATATTTTGATATTTTTATTTACATACTTTGAAGAGAATACAACGCATAGTCCACCCTAAAGCCGAGCGTTCTAGGTTTCTGACCCCAATAATTTTATGAATAACTTAAGAGGTCATTATTTGGAGCTAAGTTAGTGACCACGCGTTATTGTTTTCATTGGACCCCCTGAATTTTAACGGGAGCTTGATTTATTTAATCACGAACTTCATTTAACCAGAATGAAAATCGATAGGAATATTAATGAATGGGAGTCAACTTCGAAGATTTGACAAAGAAATAGTGGCATGAATCGATTATTTCAGCGAGCGTTTCGTTAAGCTTGCTGCTCCGCCTTTCGTGATAGATTCAATAGAATTCTTAACAGTTTTAATTAAGTTAATGGTATTCGACGCATTTTTCTCTGTTTTGCTTTTCGTGGTTAGAAATTGGATGGCTCATATTACTACTGGAAAAAAAGTAGAAGATAGTTTTTGATTCTAGTATCAACTCTTTTTATTTTCGTCAAATAAACTAGCTTAAGCGTAATTTCTACAAAATATCCTAACAGATTAACAAATTCAGTTAAACATGACCATAGCACTTATCAAGCAACAATATTATCGGTTTTCTATCAGGTGAGGGCCAAGGGTAAAGGAGAAGTACGTGTTTCAAATTATTTTTTTAACTTACAATGTACAAATGGGAATTACTATGATTACTACCAAGTCATACTCTGACCACAGCCAAGAAGTTGTTCATTTGCTAACAGTGTCCCTAAAACGACTATATCTGAAAAACGCTGCATGTGCGTTAATTTCCGTAGAATATACTGCAACACGTGGTACGTGCAGATATATTACTATTCAACAAAACAAACACACTTTATCGTTTCGAAATTTACTCGTGCAAATTTTATAACGTCGTGGCGCATCTGGTATATATATTCTATTTCGCGGTATATTGTTTTGATGTCACTGCCAACAGTATGGGCGTAAACTTACCGTTATAGTGGTTAGAAAATGTATACACGCATCCTACGTACTGCAGTTGTGTGAATTTAATGCGTTTTAGCTATTTGTATAATTGTGTATACGTATCTACTAGATACAGTATGTTAGAATAAAGGTGCTAAATCGATGAAAACGTTTATTTTCTCCCTAGTTTGAAATTTCTCACAGTTATTGTTTGTGTTAGTTTTTCTTTCTGTGAAGTCTAATTGTAAGACAATAAACAAGTATCTTCTGCATTTGAATTTTGTGTTTTAACGTTGGCATTTTCATAATACTACTTTCATTTATTTAATCTGCAAGTGATTACTTGGTAATAGGATGTTGTGAACACAAAATTTTATTTGGATGTAAATCCTAACGATGAGTCAATTGTGTTCGACTTTAGTTAGAGTTGTTCCTTTTTTATGACCAGCACCGCTCATAAAATCAATAACAAATCCAAACGAAACTTTTTTAAACATCACTAATCAGCGGCGGCTTGTGATACGGTATATTTGGGGCTACTGCGAAGATAACATTAGTTCGTATATGGTCGTATATATAAACGACTGCTATCTCCGCCCCAGCTCCGTATATATGATATCACAAGCCGCCGCTACACCCCTTGTAATTTCTTGCGTTTCAGTTTAAAGTTGTGACGTACTTGATAGTAAGCCCTTTAATACGATTCTCATAATAAATGCATGTAAGACGCATGCAACTACTATTCTTTCTGAGAGTGTGACATAACACAGGGATTTTAGTTTATTAGTGGTTAGTTCCCTTGGTCTTGGCTTGGATGGTCAATTGGGTTAAGTTAGTTATACCGAAGCGTTAGTGAGTTATAAAGGTGCTGAACAACCTCTCACGCCTGTAGTAAGTAGTTTAAGCTCAGACTTAAATAGCGGCAAACATAATTAAAATCGGCAAAGGAATATCGCCTGGAAAAATGAAGGACACCTTGCTAAAAAAATAAAAGAGAAACCGCATTCTCAAAATGCAATCTGGCGGTAGTAGCGCCCCATACATCTTCAAAAGAGTTTTCAGGGTAGTTATAATGCTACTACTGTAACTTCAGAAACTAGTCAAGGAAAAGTTAACGTCTGGTTCACACATGACAGATGGATACTAGAACTGAAATAAGTTTGTATGAGACCGGAATAAAAGAAACTATTAACATGAATTTGAATGGCTAGCAACTGTGTTTCAGGCTACCAAATAGTTCCACAAATCCATGATGGATACTGAGACACCAGTGAATACAAGAAAACGACGAGATGAACTATCTGTAGGGCCTGTTCTGCGGAAGAGGAATCTTCGCAACATATTCTCCATCAATCTACAACGAGTTTATTCCTAGCTCAAAAAAATCTATCATAAAACACATTAATCAATCAACACAAAAAGTAGTTCTAAGTGAAATCAGTAATTTTATAAGTTGCGTCCAGGAATTCCGATACTACCACAGTCTATCATAACGAAATAGAGAATATGCACTGATGCAATTTATTAAAGCAACCATTCCAACAGTGAAAAATGTTGTTTTAACTTTAAACCTACAAGATACGAACGCGATTAAAAACGGAGTCAACAGATTAAGCAAATAAGAATAAGGAGACTGTGGCTAAAATAATACATAATAAATAAAATTAATGATATTTTAGATACAACAGTTTGAGATTGGCTAAGTTATGATATATAACTTATTGTGCAATATTACACAGTTATCTCCGCTTGCATTGTGTATCTCAGGTACGCTAATAGTATGTTTCTTCATCAGATGAAGCCACCAGTTTGGTAAAATTACACTAGTTTTCTTTGAGAGCTGCCTAAGTAACGAACCTCTACTTAAGTTCGTTCAATTAAGAGTTATATTCAACTTTTCTAAATTTTTTTCATTAGTATGGACTCTCTAAAAGTTATTGATACTAGTTTTCAGTTACTCTTAAAAATTATTATAATTTAATGTTTGGAAACGCCCATGCTCCATGAGTTATGACTTTTAATAATACTTCTATTTCCATGGTTTTTAACATTTGGGACCACATTCATAGATTATTTAGAAAATAATTGGTGTTATACTTATTGTTAAAGAATCTTGAGTAAACTGATATTGAGATCGCAAGCCAACAATAAAAAAACGAGTTATTGAAATACTGCGTACCAACAAAATATTTGAGCAAAAGACGTCCACCTAATTCTGAAAAAGAATAAAAAAAGACCTCTAATACATCGCTATGTCCCCTTTCGCTTTAATAACACCCATAATTCGTATTGGCAGAAATTTAACAATTTCTTCGCAGTCTTCTACTGTTTGTCTTGAACGCACTGACAAAGAAACACTGGTAAGTGTGTCTCACCGATTTAAATGACACTTTATGGGTTTATAGACCGGTTTAGTTGAAAAACAACGGTAAGTTTTCTAGCTGCCCAATCTCACATCAGCGGGGTGTAGATCTAAGCTCAACACTACTCTATGCTGTGTAACTGAATAACTATAAGAGATATAAAGAAAAAGTTAAGACGATATTTAAACTGTTTTACATGCTCTTAATGATGCGTGAATATTTTTTCCCTATAACAAATATATGTTTATGGAAACAACCCCTCGCCCCCTTAGTTTCTTTTGCAAATTTTTTAAGCCATCAAGTTTCATTCAAATAGGTGAGACACACTTACCAGTGTTTCCTTGTGAGAAGACAACAAGTCTTTTATTGAAGACTGATTTCGTATTCTTTCGCAAACATATATGATTCATTTTTATATAATACTTAAGAACACTTTTCCTTGTTTTGTTCTTAGTTTAAAGGCTTTTCAAACTAAAATCACCCCACAGAAATAAACTGTTTCAACATGTCATTAGGGTTCGTATGATATACTCTATCAATAATTATTTCTTGAAAACTGTATACATACGTCGCTTTATTGTGACAAAATTATCTATTACAGGTGACTTCTGAAGGGTACTTATGGAATTGCGAATTCTAACCGATTTAGGATTACCAAAGCGTCAATATCTTGCTATAAATGTGTAGGTGTTATCTTAGAGAAATGATGTTAAACTGAGTAGTTTGACTGTTTCAAAGAACATAGTCAATGTGCTGTGTAAATCATTAGCATATACAGCTATTACAATAGACAAACTGTTTAAAGTAATCCGCTCTAAAGATCTAAAGATGTGTGTATATACATACATGTACATCATTTGTTGTTTGAAAAGCATTCGTAATTTGGGTTACTTTATCATTTTTACGATAGTATACACAGTTTATGTATGTGTAAATAAAACATTCCTTTAGCAAGAAAAATGGATATATTAATTATTCAGAGGGAACTTTGCATAGGATTCCATTTCCAATGGAAAGAATAATGCAAACACTGCGCAAGAAGGGATCGAAACTTATTGAATGTCAATCAAGAATAAAGAAAAATCAAAAGAACATTCAATGAACATGGAAGGAATGAGAAAAAGAACGATATTATTGTAGGTTTGCTGAAGCGCGAAGTTGGAGTAGATCGGTGTTTTGGACTGTAGGCCAAATCTTACACTTCAACAATATTTTTCCCGTTGTAGGTGTTAACAAAATACACTAATTGTACCTCACAATTTAATCAAATTGTTCGTTACAATGTGCTTAACCACTAATTTACAAATTTAACTTGAAGAAATACACGGCGCACTTAACGGCTACTTACTTACTAAATAATTGATTAATTTAAACGCGGTTGAATTTGTTGTAATCTCCCGAAATATGATACTGGTGTACCCGAATGATTTATTGCCCGAATTGGCTGTGTTAGACCGAGTCTTGTACTCGAGTCCTACAATGTAAAACCGAAACCTTTTGACTGACTAATTGCACACTTCATCTGCAATCATCTACACTTAAGAAAAGGTTCGAAGGGTGGTGCTAAAAAATGGTAAGTATTTCCCTATTGGTGCAAAAGTGAAAGTTTAGAAATAGAAATTAAGGGAAAGTACATGAAATGGAATTTTGTAGAAAGTTAGGGTGAAAACAAGATAATAAAGTTGCAGCTGGTGTCCCTTCTAGGTAAAGGGGTACTAAAATCGGTTCCGATGACATTGAATTTGACAACTTAGATTTACGTGAAACATAACAACGGAGATAAATTATTCACCATAAAACTAACATACAAAACATACAAAAAATACAAAATATGCCGAGGTCGTTAAGAACTTTCGGGATCGAATATTTAAAACCTTTATTTAATGTTTCTTGACTTTGTATTACTAAAAATAACGCACACTATTCAACATGCCGCCCGCCTTGAAAGTTCTGGCTTTCGAAACACAATACACTAGTTGTATTCATTATCAGCGGGTAACACACATAATTTGTTAGCGGGTCGTTTCACCTCACCGCGAGTGGTCTTGATTGTAGCTGCTCGCGTGATGCCGTCCTTCCCAGGGTGAACGCTGACGACTCGTCCCATGGCCCACAGGAGCGGTGGTAGGTTGTCTTCCTTGATGACTACGAGCTGCCCAGGCTGAGGAGCTACGCCGCGACTGCTCATCCACTTGCTTCGCTGTAGAAGTTGCTGCAGGTACTCCTTGGACCAGCGTTGCCAGAAGTGCTGTTTCAATCTGTCAAGTAGCTGTAATCTCAACAATCGGTTTATGTTTAATGGAAGCAGGTTTGGTTCTAAATTAACCGTTAGCGAGTCCCCAATCAGGAAATGTGCAGGCGTGATTGCGGATAGGTCATCAGGATCATCTGATAACGGGATGAGAGGACGGGAATTTAGACAGGCTTCGATCTGGACAATTACAGTGTTCATCTCTTCTATGGTTAACAACACGGTACCCACAATGCGTTTGAAATGATACTTGAAAGATTTGACGGCGGCCTCCCAAATACCGCCGAAGTGCGGAGCTCTAGGTGGATTGAAGTGCCAGGTTATGCCTTTATTGGACAGGGTATCCACTATCTTGTTGCATTCGGCCCCTTCAAACATTGTAGCTAGCTCCTTTAACTCCTTATTAGCCCTAACGAAATTCGAACCATTATCCGAGTACATGTGCGAGATCATCCCGCGTCTAGCTATAAATCGCTTTAATGCATTGAGAAAGGAGTCGGTATTGAGACTCGTTGCCAATTCAATGTGAACTGCCTTTGTAGCCATACATATGAAGATAGCAACGTATGCCTTTGATGGCGACGTCTTTCGTCTAGTGTGAGAGCGAATTAAAAACGGTCCACAATAATCCACGCCGGTTCGAATGAATGGGCGAGAAGGCTCTAAGCGTGCCTTAGGCAAATCCCCCATCATGGGTTGATATGCGCGTGGATTGACCTTGAAACATGTCACGCAGTTTCTCACTACTTGCCGTACCAAGTTGCGTCCAGAAATGGGCCAAAATTTGTTCCGTAATTTGGCTAGTGTTGCTTGTGCCCCTGCATGAAGTTCTTCACAGTGTGTTTGTTTGATTAAGAGCTTCGTTAATGCATGTTTATGAGGTAAAATTATTGGGAATTTTTTATTGAAATGAGCAGGTGCGTTACGTAATCTTCCACCGACGCGCATGACATATTTATCGTCTATAATCGGGTTGAGAGATTTTAGCTTGCCTTCTGGTTTAATGGGTTGATTGATTCGTAGTCGGTTCACATCATCAGCAAATACTTCTTTCTGCACTGATCGTACGAGCCACATGGTAGCGTCTTCTAATTCCGATGTAGTTAGCGGTCCAGTGTTGATATTGCAGTGTTGTCCTTTTGCCCGATGGCGTAAATTATTTATAAAGCGTTGACAATAAGCCAGAACCCGTTGTAGCCTTTGAAAACTTGAATATTTGTTGATAATGTCCCAGTTCTTGTCGATGGAGACTGCGTTTACAGCCAGAATAGAACGTTTTTCCGGCACTTCGATTTCAGTAGCGTTAACGATGGATCTTGGCCAGTTCTCCTGTGCCTCCATTAACCATGGTGGTCCATGCCACCAAAGACTGTTGTCTATGAGGTAAGCCGGTTGGGACCCACGAGAGAGAATATCGGCTGGATTGTCGTTCGTACCCACATGGTTCCAATTAGAAACATTGATTAGTTCCTGGATTTCTCCTACTCGGTTCGCTACAAATGGTTTTAATTGACGAGCAGTTGTATTAATCCATCCGATGACAATTGTAGAATCCGTCCAACAATACACCTGATTAATTTCTACTTCGAGCGACGGTAGTACTTTGTGAAGTAACTGTGCTAATAATAACGCCGCACATAATTCTAACCGTGGTATTGTTGTCGCCTTCAGAGGGGCTACGCGAGACTTTGAACATAATAGTTCCGATGATACAAGACCAGAATTAGTGATGGAGCGAATGTAAATGCACGCGCCATAACCCTTTTCGCTCGCGTCGCAGAACCCATGAATTTCTACGCGGTGTTTATGTGGTATTACGCAACGTTTTGGCTTCAATGATCGCAGTTGTGGTAAAGCATTCTGAAAATCTAACCACTCTGTATGTAATTGTAGTGGCAGCGATTCATCCCATGATAGTTTCAACTGCCACAGTCGTTGAATGAACAGTTTTGCTGTTGCGATCACGGGACCTATTAATCCCAGCGGATCAAAGATTTGAGCAACTAGCGATAATATACTGCGTTTATTAAGCCGTTTGTTAATGATTACCTCCGGTATCTTATACTGTAACCTGTCGCTACTTGAATCCCATTGGACTCCCAATGTCTTAATGCTGCCGTCTTGCTCTATATTCAGGATCGTTGGCTCAACAGCATTAGGAAGTAACGTGCTAAGTATATCCATCCTGTTCGAGGCCCATTTTCTTAAAGAAAATCCACCTCTTGCTAATAACGCAGTAACTTCAGCAAATATTTGATGAATTTCTTGAATGCTGTCGGCGCCGGTCAATAAATCGTCTACATAAAAGTCTCTGAGCGATATTTTGGCGCCGAGTGGAAAGGCACTTGATTCCTCGATTGCTAATTGATTCAATGCTCTAGTTGCGAGAAAGGGAGCTGAAGCCGTACCGTAAGTGACCGTATTGAGTTCGTATGTTTCAATGTTTTGCGATGGATTAAATCTCCATACGATACGTTGCAATCTTGTTTGTGATGGATCGACTAAAATCTGCCTGTACATTTTTGTTATGTCCGCTGTTAATACAATACGATGTGAACGAAATCTACAAGTGATAGAAAACAAATCTTGTTGCACAGAAGGTCCAACTCTTAATATGTCATTTAGCGAATGACCAGAGGAAGATTTAGCTGATCCATCGAAAACTACTCGTAGCTTCGTTGTAATACTGTCTCCTTTAACAACAGCATGATGTGGCAAGTAAAACGATACATTTCTTTGAGTCTGAATTTCATTATCGTTTATCTGCCGCATGTGACCCAATTCAATGTATTCTTGCATAAATCTGTTGTACTGTTCTCTTAAATCGGGCTGTTTTGACAATTTGTTTTCTAGGCTATTAAGCCTTCTTATTGCAATTTGCTTTGAATCACCCAATGCTTGGTTTGGATCTGCATTTACCGGTAGTTTGACGATGAATCGCCCTTCGTGATTTCTTTTGTAGGAATTACGAAAGTGATTCTCACATTCAGCTTCATCCAACGAGTACGCGCCCTTAGACGAAGGTTCCTCTAGTTCCCAAAATTTTGTTATCGCAGTCTCTAGTGATTGGATCGATGATACATTGCAATTGATAACGCGTGGCATTAATTTGCTGCATGTGATGGGACCCGATATTACCCATCCTAAGTGAGTATTCTGCATTATTAACCCCGTATTTCCCACCTTTATTTGTCCTACGCACAACAATTGCCAAAAGAATTCTGCGCCGATTAAAAGGTCAATTTTCCGTGGTATGTGAAATTCGGGATCCGCTAATTTCAAACCTTTGCGTATATCTAATGTGCTTCTATTAAGCGGGTCGACTGGAATGTCGTTTGTGATGTTGTCTAACACTAGGCAACTCAATGGCATTTTAAAGGCATTGTAGTTTGATCTTACAATGACTTCTGATACATGATTGATCTGTGTATGTGATTGGCCAATTCCGCTCACCGGTAAGTTGACTGATTTTGGTTTTAATTTTAGTTTTTGTATTAACGCCTTAGATATAAAGTTGGACTGTGATCCTGAATCTAGAAGCGCTCTGCAATTATGAAACGTACCGCTGCCATCCTTTACTTGTACGATGGCGGTTGATAATACAACTTGTGAATGGCTAACTCGAGATGCGTGCGTAGTTATAACCTGTGAAAATTCCCCTTGAGACATTGAACATTGTGACTGTTGATTTGCGGAATTGCTAGTTGATAGGTGAAGTAGTGTATTGTGTCTGTGATGACATATTTTACAACTACTACCTTTGCATTTGCTTGATACATGACCTGCGTTTAAACAATTGAAACAACACTTTGTTTTTTTGATATGCGAGATTCTTTCTTCAGCTGACATCTGAAGAAACTTTGGACAGTTATAAATATAGTGAGTACTCTTGCAAACAACACATTGTGTGTTCTGACTTGTAACATGAACTAGCGGGACCCTTTGAGGATTTCTTTGTTGACCGCGCGATGGTAATGCTGATTGCGATATGCTCTCTAAAGTGCAACATTTATGTGACAGAAATTCTATCAGTTCCTTAAAGGTTGGAATTTTATCACCCTTGATTGATGATTCCCATTCCTTATTGGAAACATGATCAATTTTATTGCTGGTTATATACAGCAACCAATCATCCCAGTACTCGACGGGCCGGTCTAATGCCTTTAATGACCTAGTATGTTTTTGTATACCATCTAAAATCCGTCTCAAGACTGACAGATTTTCTTCTTTGCATACAGGCAGTTCGTGAATGGCTTGAATGTGCTTTCTGATTATTAATTTTCTGTTATCGTATCGCTCTTTTAACGCAGCCCAAGCAATCTCATAATTATTGGCAGTTATTTGCAGTTCGCTAATGCAATTTGCTGCTTCCCTTTAAGAGACGATCTCAAATAATGAAATTTTTGTACCGTACTTATTCCTTGATTTGAGTGTATTAATGAATTAAAGGTTTCATTAAACGGTACCCATTCATCAAATGCCCCAGAAAATTGTGGCAACGTAATTTGCGGTAACCGTACTTGACTATCAGTTTCGTGCCTTGCTCCTTCGGGCGGAGATTGTGAATTTGATGTGTTTGAAGAACTTTGCGTGAGTATATCCTCTGCTTTCGATATTAATTCAAAATAATGATCATCGAAATCTTGCACATCAGTTTCATTATTTAATTCGTTTTCTATCATTTGAATTTGACGGTTCGAGTTATGGAATTCGGAGTATAACGCTTCTGCTCTGCTTAGTCGCCTTTTTAAGTTTGTGGCATTGAAATTGGTTTCGTCGATTGAATCAAGATACGTTTTAAATCTTGTAAGTGAGGACTTTGTGGCGCCTCTATTGTATTTAAGAGCCTTTAATGCTTGTTGATTGTCAGTAGCCATAATGCGCAACAAAGGAAAATGAAAATGTAGGAAAACACAATTGGGGACTCACCTCTGCTGGGAATTGTTGCCTCCCAACTGCTCCTTGCCGATTTTCTTATTCCTTATGATGGATCTGTCGCCGTTGACGATGTCTTCTTAGGCGCTGATCCGGCTGTCGAAGGACCAAAAATGTAGGTTTGCTGAAGCGCGAAGTTGGAGTAGATCGGTGTTTTGGACTGTAGGCCAAATCTTACACTTCAACAATATTTTTCCCGTTGTAGGTGTTAACAAAATACACTAATTGTACCTCACAATTTAATCAAATTGTTCGTTACAATGTGCTTAACCACTAATTTACAAATTTAACTTGAAGAAATACACGGCGCACTTAACGGCTACTTACTTACTAAATAATTGATTAATTTAAACGCGGTTGAATTTGTTGTAATCTCCCGAAATATGATACTGGTGTACCCGAATGATTTATTGCCCGAATTGGCTGTGTTAGACCGAGTCTTGTACTCGAGTCCTACAATGTAAAACCGAAACCTTTTGACTGACTAATTGCACACTTCATCTGCAATCATCTACACTTAAGAAAAGGTTCGAAGGGTGGTGCTAAAAATGGTAAGTATTTCCCTATTGGTGCAAAAGTGAAAGTTTAGAAATAGAAATTAAGGGAAAGTACATGAAATGGAATTTTGTAGAAAGTTAGGGTGAAAACAAGATAATAAAGTTGCAGCTGGTGTCCCTTCTAGGTAAAGGGGTACTAAAATCGGTTCCGATGACATTGAATTTGACAACTTAGATTTACGTGAAACATAACAACGGAGATAAATTATTCACCATAAAACTAACATACAAAACATACAAAAAATACAAAATATGCCGAGGTCGTTAAGAACTTTCGGGATCGAATATTTAAAACCTTTATTTAATGTTTCTTGACTTTGTATTACTAAAAATAACGCACACTATTCAACAATTATGAAAACTTGATAATGGTGAATTAAAAAAATAGGTGTGAAAATGATGTGAGAAAATACACAAAGAAAACGAATGCATGCAAAGACATATGTGACTCAACTGTCACGTCACGTTCTTTCCCTCTTCAATTTCTACGAGAGCAGAAACTATTTTTATCAACTATATCAATATAAAGCCATTAGATTTTCTTCAAACACTACTTCCAACAATTTTATGACGTTTTTTCAAAGCCTGTAGCTAACCCTCAGGCCTTTCAACATTCATGTTTTCTAGTTTCTCAGCAACTTTTTTACCTATCCATGTTAGTCAACAGTTT
>CM076090.1:50068315-50136149 GCA_038088585.1 Chrysina gloriosa
TGCCACAGTCGTTGAATGAACAGTTTTGCTGTTGCGATCACGGGACCTATTAATCCCAGCGGATCAAAGATTTGAGCAACTAGCGATAATATACTGCGTTTATTAAGCCGTTTGTTAATGATTACCTCCGGTATCTTATACTGTAACCTGTCGCTACTTGAATCCCATTGGACTCCCAATGTCTTAATGCTGCCGTCTTGCCTCTATATTCAGGATCGTTGGCTCAACAGCATTAGGAAGTAACGTGCTAAGTATATCCATCCTGTTCGAGGCCCATTTTCTTAAAGAAAATCCACCTCTTGCTAATAACGCAGTAACTTCAGCAAATATTTGATGAATTTCTTGAATGCTGTCGGCGCCGGTCAATAAATCGTCTACATAAAAGTCTCTGAGCGATATTTTGGCGCCGAGTGGAAAGGCACTTGATTCCTACGATTGCTAATTGATTCAATGCTCTAGTTGCGAGAAAGGGAGCTGAAGCCGTACCGTAAGTGACCGTATTGAGTTCGTATGTTTCAATGTTTTGCGATGGATTAAATCCTTATACGATACGTTGCAATCTTGTTTGTGATGGATCGACTAAAATCTGCCTGTACATTTTTGTTATGTCCGCTGTTAATACAATACGATGTGAACGAAATCTACAAGTGATAGAAAACAAATCTTGTTGCACAGAAGGTCCAACTCTTAATATGTCATTTAGCGAATGACTGAGGAAGATTTAGCTGATCCATCGAAATCTACTCGTAGCTTCGTTGTAATACTGTCTCCTTTAACAACAGCATGATGTGGCAAGTAAAACGATACATTTCTTTGAGTCTGAATTTCATTATCGTTTATCTGCCGCATAAAACCTTAATTCAATGTATTCTTGCATAAATCTGTTGTACTGTTCTCTTTAAATCGGGCTGTTTTGACAATTTGTTTTCTAGGCTATTAAGCCTTCTTATTGCAATTTGCTTTGAATCACCTAATGCTTGGTTTGGATCTTACTTACCGGTAGTTTGACGATGAATCGCTCTTCGTGATTTCTTTTGTAGGAATTACGAAAGTGATTCTCACATTCAGCTTCATCCAACGAGTACGCGCCCTTAGACGAAGGTTCCTCTAGTTCCCAAAATTTTGTTATCGCAGTCTCTAGTGATTGGATCGATGATACATTGCAATTGATAACGCGTGGCACTAATTTGCTGCATGTGATGGGACCCGATACTTACCCATCCTAAGTGAGTATTCTTGCATTATTAACCCCGTATTTCCCACCTTTATTTGTCCTACGCACAACAATTGCCAAAAGAATTCTGCGCCGATTAAAAGGTCAATTTTTCCGTGGTATGTGAAATTCGGGATCCGGGCTAATTTCAAACCTTTGCGTATATCTAATGTGCTTCTATTAAGCGGGTCGACTGGAATGTCGTTTGTGATGTTGTCTAACACTAGGCAACTCAATGGCATTTTAAAGGCATTGCAGTTTGATCTTACAATGACTTCTGATACATGATTGATCTGTGTATGTGATTGGCCAATTCCGCTCACCGGTAAGTTGACCGATTTTGGTTTTAATTTTAGTTTTTGTATTAACGCCTTAGATATAAAGTTGGACTGTGATCCTGAATCTAGAAGCGCTCTGCAATTATGAAACGTACCGCTGCCATCCTTTACTTGTACGATGGCGGTTGATAATACAACTTGTGAATGGCTAATTCGAAATGCGTGCGTAGTTATAACTCTGTGAAAAATTCCCTTGAGCCATTGAACATTGTGACTGTTGATTTGCGGAATTGCTAGTTGATAGGTGAAGTAGTGTATTGTGTCTGTGATGACATATTTTACAACTACTACCTTTGCATTTGCTTGATACATGACCTGTGTTTAAACAATTGAAACAACACTTTGTTTTTTTGATATGTGAGATTCTTTCTTCAGCTGACATCTGAAGAAACTTCCGACAGTTATAAATATAGTGAGTACTCTTGCAAACAACACATTGTGGTGTTCTGACTTGTAACATGAACTAAAGCGGGACCCTTTGAGGATTTCTTTGTTGGACCGCGCGATGGTAATGCTGAGTTGCGATATGCTCTCTAAAGTGCAACATTTATGTGACAGAAATTCTATCAGTTCCTTAAAGGTTGGAATTTTATCACCCTTGATTGATGATTCCCATTCCTTATTGGAAACACTTGATCAATTTTATTGCTGGTTATATAGCAGCAACCAATCATCCTAGTACTCGACGGGCCGGTCTAAATGCCTTTTTAATGACCTAGTATGTTTTTTGTATTACCATCTAAAATCCGTCTCAAGACTGACAGATTTTCTTCTTTGCATAGCCAGAGCAGTTCGTGAATGGCTTGAATGTGCTTTCTGATTATTAATTTTCTGTTATCGTATCGCTCTTTTAACGCAGCCCAAGCAATCTCATAATTATTGGCAGTTATTTGCAGTTCGCTAATGCAATTTGCTGGGCTTCCCCTTTAAGAGACGATCTCAAATAATGAAACTTTTTTGTACCGTGCTTATTCCTTTGATTTGAGTGTATTAATGAATTAAAGGGTTTCATTAAACGGTACCCATTCATCAAAAGCCCCAGAAAAATTGTGGCAACGTAATTTGCGGTAACCGTACTTGACTTTCAGTTTCGTGCCTTGCTCCTTCAGGGCGGAGATTGTTGAATTTGATGATGTGTTTGAAGAACTTTGCGTGAGTATATCCTCTGCTTTCGATATTAATTCAAAATAATGATCATCGAAATCTTGCACATCAGTTTCATTATTTAATTCGTTTTCTATCATTTGAATTTGACGGTTCTGAGTTATGGAATTCGGAGTATAACGCTTCTGCTCTGCTTAGTCGCCTTTTTAAGTTTGTGGCATTGAAATTGGTTTCGTCGATTGAATCAAGATACGTTTTAAATCTTGTAAGTGAGGACTTTGTGGCGCCTCTATTGTATTTAAGAGCCTTTAATGCTTGTTGATTGTCAGTAGCCATAATGCGCAACAAAGGAAAATGAAAATGTAGGAAAACACAATTGGGGACTCACCTCTGCTGGGAATTGTTGCCTCCCAACTGCTCCTTGCCGATTTTCTTATTCCTTATGATGGATCTGTCGCCGTTGACGATGTCTTCTTAGGCGCTGATCCCGGCTGGCTGTCGAAGGACCAAAAAATGTAGGTTTGCTGAAGCGCGAAGTTGGAGTAGATCGGTGTTTTGGACTGTAGGCCAAATCTTACACTTCAACAATATTTTTCCCGTTGTAGGTGTTAACAAAATACACTAATTGTACCTCACAATTTAATCAAATTGTTCGTTACAATGTGCTTAACCACTAATTTACAAATTTAACTTGGAAGAAATACACGGGCGCACTTAACGGCTACTTACTTACTAAATAATTGATTAATTTAAACGCGGTTGAATTTGTTGTAATCTCTGAAATATGATACTGGTGTACCCGAATGATTTATTGCCCGAATTGGCTGTGTTAGACCGAGTCTTGTACTCGAGTCCTACAATGTAAAACCGAAACCTTTTTGACTGACTAATTGCACACTTCATCTGCAATCATCTACACTTAAGAAAAGGTTCGAAGGGTGGTGCTAAAAAATGGTAAGTATTTCCCTATTGGTGCAAAAGTGAAAGTTTAGAAATAAAAATTAAGGGGAAAGTACATGAAATGGAATTTTGTAGAAAGTTAGGGTGAAAACAAGATAATAAAGTTGCAGCTGGTGTCCCTTCTAGGTAAAGGGGTACTAAAATCGGTTCCGATGACATTGAATTTGACAACTTAGATTTACGTGAAACATAACAACGGAGATAAATTATTCACCATAAAACTAACATACAAAACATACAAAAATACAAAATATGCCGAGGTCGTTAAGAACTTTCGGGATCGAATATTTAAAACCTTTATTTAATGTTTCTTGACTTTGTATTACTAAAAATAACGCACACTATTCAACAATTATGAAAACTTGATAATGGTGAATTAAAAAATAGGTGTGAAAATGATGTGAGAAAATACACAAAGAAAACGAATGCATGCAAAGACATATGTGACTCAACTGTCACGTCACGTTCTTTCCCTCTTCAATTTCTACGAGAGCAGAAACTATTTTTATCAACTATATCAATATAAAGCCATTAGATTTTCTTCAAACACTACTTCCAACAATTTTATGACGTTTTTCAAAGCCTGTAGCTAACCCTCAGGCCTTTCAACATTCATGTTTTCTAGTTTCTCAGCAACTTTTACCTATCCATGTTAGTCAACAGTTTTGCCAAATACCTAAGCAATGTGCTACATTACGATTTGGTAAAAGATGCACTCGTTTCCTGTTTGCCGTATATCCGCTAGTGGATGGGAGGAACCGTGACCGAAGAGGTTTGATTTCTTGATAAGGTTGTCTACTATACCTTATCAAGAAAAAAGGATATCGGTTACTATGGTGTCGATGGATTGTAACTACAATTGGGAGTGCCCTTCCAATCACTTTTGTCTTGGCCGTCAGATATATGGGATGTGGTGGTACTCCTTTAACTTCCTGTTTAGAGTACCTATTTAGACCGCTATGAAAGTCCATCATTTAAACATATTTGGCATAACTTTTCTGAAATTCGAAGGTGAAGAAAATTTTTGGAAATGGAAAATTTTGCATTCTGCCGATGGGCATACCTCGCTAACGGTAAGAGACAGAGAAAAAGTTTTAAGACAGAAATTGTTTGTTTGAATGTGTTTTACTAAACAGACAAGAGAAAACAGATATATACATTTTTAAATATTTTTTGAAAGGTAAACATCTTTGGGATTTATAATAGGCAATAGAGATTGGTTGATTGTATAACAGCCCTGTAGTTGTAACGTTGAATTTAATTTTAAAAACTAACAAAAAATTAATAACTACATTGTAAATTATTTTGCATTAGAGTTTACAATAATATACCAGCATTATCCTATCGATTTTATTATACGTTAGAATATTTACCAATACAATTTTTGTTTACATTGAAACATAGAACGGATTATTCTGCATGGTGATGAAACTCCTCAAAGAAATGTTTAAAATACAGAAATTTGTTATATGAATGCTCAAAATCTTTTCTGGACGGTAGTAAACGCAAGCGTCTTTTCTTCACACTTTTCCAATACGTAACAGCGTTGGTTTTATATTCTAAAGTTACAATACGTCCTTCTTCTGGTGTACACTCTTCTTCTTCAGCTTCTATTGCTTCTAACGCTTCTTGTCTTGTGGGCGCATGTACCTCATCTACAAATTCTAAGGAAAAAAAAATTCTAGAGTTGTATCGGTTTCCAGTGAAAACGGTGTTTCTCTTTGAGCATCGAGAACGATATTTTTTATTATGTCGTGCAATTATATTTCGTTGGCAAGGGGGCCATTATTATTATTGGAAACTTCGAAGATTACCATCAGTAAACGAATTACATGAATAATATTTATAGCGGCCATTTTCAACACTAGAGGTCTGCTACATAACCAACCAATAACAGTTATTAATTTCAAGTTTGATGAGTTATATATACTACTTGCTTATAACGTTCAGCCTATTTTCTTTACAATAACATATTTACTATTTACTGGTATAACGTAGCTTCCTTCGATAAGCTGCAACTTTTAGATAAGAAACAATTTAATCTAATGAAAAAATACAGTAAATATTTTTCCTGCCTGCTTGATAAATCTTATCCAGACAAACAATTTTTGCCTTAAAACTTTTTCTCTATCTCTTACCGTCAGCGAGGTATGCGCATCGGCAGAATTCAAAATTTTCTATTTCCAAAAATTTTTTTCACACACTCAGAATGTTTTTCCGCAAAAAAAAAAAATTGTATAGTACATACCTATATGTGAGCTACATGTTGGATTTCGAGATCTTCGCTTGTTAGTATAATTATTATTATTATTATTATTATTATACTCTACTTTTCTTTGCCTTGGAAGTTGTGATTGACCTCAGCACAAAGTCGCTACGTTATTCATCATCGGCAAGATGAGTCAAGTAATAGTAGTTTATTTCCAACTCCACCATCGTAAAAATAAATTAACAAAAATAAATAACAGCACATATTTCTGAAATGAGGTATCTTAGGGATCGTTAATCGAAATGACGTAAAATAGTTTGCTGTTCGCTCAACGCAATCAGTATATAAAATGAATTCCGGTGTTAGCATCAATATTGATTAAACACAAAGGCTTTGTTTATTCTATTGGTAAAGCACCTAGATCATTTTACAATAGAATTTTGATAGTAGGTGGATAACAAACACAAGAAAATGCAAAGACCTTCATAAACTTCTAAAATTCTAAACCGCCAAAGCTATACGGAATAGATATTTTGTGGCTGCCGATTATAAACAGTAGGAAAAAATAGCTACGAACGTTGCTTAAATCGTAAGGATACCGTCGTTTTATAAATATTGTGGATACTCCTAACCAATACGAAGCATTTGGAGACTAATTTAGTAACATTTATAATTAACTCCACTTCAATTTGGTAAATTCAGCGCGATGTAATAAAACCAACCGTATTTATTTCATCAACCGAGCCGCGTACTCCTCTCCGTTTTATGAGTTTTAGAAAGAGCAAACCAGAAATGCCCCTTTTAACGATGGACCATCAACAAATTTAATAACCAAATACGTTACAACGGCAATATTCGTTTTCGAAATATATATATTCGTCTGCGTAGTAAAGGCCAATTGGACGAGTTTCATTTCGGCGATGCTCATATACACCCTCCCCGTAATAAAAATTATAGCTACGTGAATATCGCCATCCACAGCCGACGTTGCAATAATACCCGATCGAGTGTGGTTCGCTTACTGTAGGAAATAACGTAAAGCTGCGCTAAACTACGTGATACGAGATCGTTTATTCGCCAACTCAAACTCGTAATTTCAATTTGTACTAAGATACGACTATCCTTGCGAGGTCAGTTTAAATGGAAACGAATGTTCAAATAAAATTATCCTTGTTAAGCATGTTGTCGTGAGTAATTTTGTACTTTGAAGGTTCACATTTAACGAACTGAATACGGTCGGTTGAGAAGACGTTTGTGTATGAAGTAGGCCAAAGAGCATAGGTTATTAACAAGAAGCTTGGAGGAGCTCATTTTTCAATTTGGTACTTGACAGGTCCTAATAGGAATCGTATTATTATATATCATCGTTCCAGATCTTTTAGGATTAAATTACTTCGTAATCGTCTAATACTATTGAAGTCAATACGATTATGAATAAAAGGATATGTAGGGGACGTAAAGAAAATTCCTTTAATAAAAAACGGTAATTACATGAGCTTGATTAAAGAAGTTTGTTGCTGAACCAGAGAAACCAACTACAAATTGCTGTGTTAAAAACTATCATCAGCAGACATATATTTGAAAAATGATTAACAAAAAAATAATTTTCTAAGCTGGCTTCCAAAGGATAAGTCAAGAATACACAGACGCTGTTTAAGTAAGCGCCAGTCAACAGAACCAGAGGGAGGATAAGCTAGTTACAACAGCATAAAGAATTGATTGACCTTCCATTTTATACCTACAAATACCTGACGATCTTCGATTATATAAAACCGCACATGAGATTACGAGCCTTTAAATCGGCATCTACAAAGATCTTGTTTAAGAGGAAGGCGCACCTCAACAACATTTGGAACTTCTGTTTCAGTTCCTCCCACTTGAATATAATTTTCTTCTACCATTCTTCCTTCTAGGAAGATGTTCCGACTTCTGATGTCTTTTGACTAATGTTATTATTCTTATTAATCAAAGTGATCATGAAAACCAGCTCATTGGCTTAGATATAATACAAGGGTAGAACTTCCTATGAAGTGTACTGTGTACGTACAATACGCTTCTCAGTGGTCTTATTTTTCCGGAAAGTATTGGCGTGTTTATTGTTATTGATTAACGAAAAATGTAGAAAGTATGTTGTCTATAATTTGACTTTTATGACATACTCCAGAAGTTGGGTAACGCAGCAATGTGGTGGATAGCAGAACTAATGCTTTCCTATCAATAACATTTCTAGCTGCTGATACCTTCTCTTAATGTTAATAATACACAGCGTTCCTGAAATGTATCTGACAAACCATGAATTTTTGAGCTTTCAAGCGCGTCTTTAGATGTGCATAATTTTTGGTCACTTTAATTTTTTCAAAGGACACAATCTTGTTTTTTAAATGCCAACATAGTGTAAGTTTTATATTTTCGGAAAGCTTCTTTCTCCGTGTTTTCCAATATAAGCAAAAAGAATTGTAAATGAAAAATAAAACAGGCACATCGCTGCTACGACACATCATTACTCACAAATCTAGGTATCGTTGAATTGAAGATATTTCATAAGCTCATTGGACAATGTTACAAATGAAGAAATGTCTTTAAATGTGCTCGTGGATGTATAGGAGAATCCTAACGCGTCCGTTAAGCAAATTTCTCAAAATCATAAAATATATGATAAATTTGCAATTCTAAGAAAGAAGCATACACTCTGACAAACGCTAGACAGTAATTATGAACTGTCAAAATGAGAATTAAAGTCGACTATACCGAGATTTTGATCAGAAAAGTTATGTGTCGATACAGTAAATGGTGTGCCTAATTTACTTTCGATTTTTCTTTTTTTTTTTTTTTCTTTAATATTGTTAAGTTCTAAAACACTGAAAAATAAGCTTTATACTGTATTGCCATTAAAACGAAAACAAGATGACGAAAAAATTAAGGCGACCAAAAATATATGCAGATATTCAGATACAGGTTTATCCGTAATTGAGTATATCCGAATTTGAAAGCTCTACAACCAATAGTTTATCAGATATAAGCAGGTTCCCATACACTCCAGCAACCTGTATATTAACCTAATACTTCACTGCCGTATTCACTTCCATATAATTTTAAATTAGTGTCAAGTTCGCTCATTCAAGCTCTTTCTCTCTACTTGAAACTGTTAATAGATTTAATCCAATGGTAGTTTGATAGTGAGAAATTTGCAGAATGCGGTGGGTGTAATTTAGATTTCTGTAAGGCATGCAATTCAATAGTTTCACGTAAGAAGCAACTGAGTCCGTCGTAGCACATTTTGCAATTCATCTATGCGAATGCAGCATGTATTCTTCTGGTTGTTTTCTGATCGAACTCTCAGAAACAAGAGGAAGAGCTAGAGCATAAAATTCAAACAAGACGATAGTCTGTGCTACAAAAGTAGGAGGCGACAAAACTTTTGCTAAAATGGCATTTATAATTTAGGAAAAACAGAAGAAAATAAGATAATGTATCACAATTTTAGAAAGATTTCCTACTTCAAAGGCTTAGGCAAAATCCCTCTCCAAGGGCTTAAAGGACTTGTAAAGAGTAGTACAAAGAGATTTTTGAAACTTGTGCAGATGTATACTCTTACAGTGGCGCATATAGACAACAAAATAGCAAATTCTTATAAAATGATTACAGAAAAACTAAATAATTTCAAAAGATCGTACACATCGATATCAAAACAAAATACGCTCAAAACCAACGCTAAAACAAGTAACCATTTGTCAAGTAACACAATCGATTTATATTGCAAAAATATGCTACGTACTACCCAATACGAAATACGAAAGGAGCTAAAAGCAACGAAGAATGCACGAGTACAATGTAGGAACAAAGACTCAGCTTGGATGTATCCAAACACTCAATATCTTTTTACCTGTATTTTGCTGATTACAAGAAAATTATCTGAAGGCGAGTTGTGGTTAATTGAATAAGCTTTAATCTGCTCCAAAGATGACCTTAGTTAGAAAAATGTAACACGCAACATCTGCAACGGAGTAATCACAACAGTTGCTCCGTTTGCGCCAACAGTACTACTTCAAAACGACTGTACTAGAATAAAATAACATCGGTATACACGTTCTCAGTTTCAATGTATTGTCTGACGCTATCTCACTCTATCTGTATTCGTATAGCTCGACGTTATTTTATTCTAGTACAGTCGCTTCCGATAGTTGTAGTACTATTGGCGCAAACTGAGCAACTCTAGTAATCACAATAACAACATTAGACGAATATCTCAGAAGCAATTCTAACCTGCAAACAGACGAGCAAAACAAGGTAGCACGATTTCTTAAAGACACCAACTTCGCACTGAAGGCAATAATTTAGCCGCTGAATTCAGAAACAAACAGAATAAACATCAACGGAAGATATCTTGACGACCTATAGATTAGCTAACGAAAAATCATTAATTATCTAAAACATGAACGCACTTATGTCTTACTTTAGATCACGCATCATCACAATGAGGCTCCAAAATAAGTCTAATGAGAACCAAAAGTAAAGAGCAATACCATACATTCAACAGAAACGTAGGTGCGGTTTGTAGCATAGAAATAGCACAAATCGATGAATACGTTTATCTGGGACACCAAAAAAGTAGGGAAAATCAAACAGAAGAAATTAGCAGAAGAACTCATTTGGAATGAGCAACGTTTGACAGACACTTCTTCTTCTTGTTCTTCACATTCCACCCTCTTAGACCAGCAAGTGTTGAAGTAGGCCGACAAACCAAGTCATAACAATGACTGACTACGATGTTGAATCAGTTAGTCCTCAAGCCATTTATTGCTCATGTAAGGAGCAGAAATTGCCTTTCCATTCCTATCTGATTGTTATAAAAAAATGATGTAAAATTTTAAGAGCAGGATTTTCTGTGACTTGGTAGAATTGGAGGGATGAGTTGGAATTCGTGGAGAGGGAAGCGTCCTGACAAAGACGGCTTTTCTCTTGACAGTTGGATTGGTTCCTGATTTGGTAGAATTAGAAGGACGGAATGAAATTCACAAAAATTGGACACAGAAGTGCGTCGAGATAGAGCAGCACATCTCGGATTCGAAGTCCTGGAGATCTAGGATATGTGTGCTTTTAATGAAAGGCTAAATGTTTCAAACAACTTTTAGATACAAACTTGAATTTCTTGTGCCGAAGTCTAAATGATTCTGGAGACTATTGTCTCAGCAACTAACTAGCCCGTAGTCTTCAGTACTGAACTGAACAACTCCTGCTTCAACTTAAGAGAGCTTTAGCCTATTACAGCGTCTACAATTTCTTTGATATTCATTGAACTGGTAAAGCTTGCACTTTGTTCAGTTTGCAGATTGCACTCTAACGTAACTTATATTAAGTACAAAAAAAAAAACAGAAAGATATGACGATGGCTATTAAGAGCATAAAACAATCAGCGCAGATATAATTCGAGAACCGGAAGCATAAAAATTGTACAAAGCATGGGGTACTTCTTCTTTCCGAAAAGGCAAGAATGCGGTTTTCTACAAAAGATCTAAATTTTACGAAATATAAAATCATGTTTGCAGTAAGAAGAGAAAACGATAGTAAATAAAGAAGGGTTACACACATTTATTGATCAAGGAAAAGTGTTTGGTATCGAATATCACAGAAACATACATTCTCGAGCAATAGAGACAATGAGAAAGTTGCTTGAAAATATGATTTGCATTATAAAAAAGCAGAACTACAACATCTATATAACGAGTGATACACAGCAAGGCATAATAAACTGTCTGTCTACAAAAAGCTCCTAATTGGTACTACTTAGTTTTAGCTGTATTTTAAGTTTATTCCACTGTTAATAATCAAGAAGTCTAGCAAAACTACATTAAGTGGAAATAACTTCAAGGTAAGTTAAAAGGTCGATGAGAAATGAAGACATTGCACAGATTTCAAACGCAACTAATTGCATTGTCGGAAATCGTACAGAAATTGGTAAAATGTTAGAGTTCTGTTTCGCATCACCGGGGTCTGTTTTCGATCCGAACTTGATTCATGACCGCGAGGTCTAAACATGAAACACTGTAACGTGTGACCCAAAACGTCTGTCCGAAAACAACTTTTCCCAGCACATCTCTTCAATATCTATTTCTAATAATAGATGGAAATTCTGCATTAAATAACGATCGTGCTAAAAATATCTAGATTTTAGAGTACTCACGGGTATCCCCTCCATATGCATGATAGGTTAAATTAGGGTGAATGAATATGGAATGCATATTTAATTGTTTACCGTTGTAATTACATATTCGTACAATTGATCTGCTATAAATTTTGACAAGATAACTACATTTGATGTTCACGAATTAGGTCTTTTTTGTATTTACTTTAATCTTATAGATTATCTATAGATATACCACTAATAGGTCGATCAAACAACAACAATTAAGGAAATGGTTTTATTTTCAGAACGTTTTAACTATTAATTAACTCAATTATTGTTGTTTGATTGATCTATTAGTGGTAAAACACTATCTATAACATAAGTATAAAGAGGTCACGAACAATATTATATATACATTTTATTTACTTTAATGACAGATTGCTTATCACTTATGTATTTGCAATTTATGATTCTAGTTTTAAAGTTTTCCAATTATAAGTGTTGGTTCCAAAATATTGACTGTACATGTGGCTTTTTGACACATTTTCATCTTATATACATTTTCAACTACATGCTTCATAGTTTTTCTTTCCTTTCGTGTGCCACGTTCTTCGAAAGGCTGGAAAGGTTTATAAAAAGTTTTACGCCCGATGATATCAACTTCCAACTGGAACTAATTTACTGTTATAAAAGACGTTATTGATGCGGCGCGCTATTGATTTCTTCCCGGGTTATTTTATGGACAACCATAAAACCTATGCACGAATTACGCCAAGCATTTCAAATGGACAATTCCACCTTTGAAACGCGAACCAACAAAGAATTATTATTGCTGGTGCATGGGACGCCCACATATGCATTTCTTTATAGCCGTTGAATTGCACGTTTTTACGACTTTATGCATTTTTAATGACGAACTCCTTTTTATGGACGAGACTACATTGTCAATCATTAGTTGACACAGATTTCTTGCAGAATATGGTATGTCGACTAATGCTGGAAACTTTGTTTTTATAATTTAAAGCGTCGTGACTGATTCATTCAACCGTATGATTTTCCTGAACTCACATTTCCCTCATAATGCCCACGCATCGAAATATTTTAGTAATGTGTTTACACACACCTAAATTCCAAGCATCGTCAATATTAAAATTTACTGAATACCTATAGTCAAGCAACAAATATTGTAGTGGCTATACATTAGACTACGATTGCATGAAAAACTTTACGCCCCATAAAATAATACGATCCATAAACAGGAATAATGTTCAAATGTAATAACACCAGCTGATAATAACACCATAAGAGTCTCTTTTAACCCATTATACACCACCGTAAAGCTGCTGAAGATACGATCCGCTAATTATTGTGCAGTGCATATAAATGATGAGATAATATAACGTTATGGGGTATACTTGGGGCAGTAGTCTCGTAACTATCGAAATCGTCTAAGCATTTTCACCCCACTTACATTTTCCGACATGGCAGACACACGTGGTAAATCAAATATTGGAGAAGTTTTCCAAAGCACATGAAAATCAATATTCCGAGGTTTCTTAAGACGTTGATAACGGATCTAACGTTAGTTTCGCATTTTAGAAAATGCCTTTCCGAAGATGACGTTTCAAAATCGACCAAAATCCGACTTTTCCCTCGCTAATAGGTGTGCAAAAATAATGAGAAAGTCATTTTATGGGCCAAATTGGGAGTATTAGTCTTGTAATCGGAATTTGTACATACAAATGAAAAATCCGGATATCTTCTATGTTATTGATGTGAAAATTTCCTTAAATAACCAATCAGTGGTACTGAAAAAAATGTAAAAAGTGTGCTTTTTGAAATGAACGAAGCGGAATAGTTTTAAACGCTCCAATTACGCGAGCGGTACAAAAGGTGGTAACTGCTTGAGGCTTGAGCTAATAATATTGTAATAACTTTACTTGCAAAAACATGTAGGTTATCATTGATAATTAATAGTAATAATAGTCTCTATTGATATATAAATCAGGTTAACAGAATGAACACGAATTATAAAAATAACAAAATAAAATGTGCCAAAATATACCAAAGGGCGAAGTCGAGCACAATGCTGATAAACTCAACCTTGACTATACACTGACTTAACATAATGTCGTTAAACAAACGCAGAAGATACATGTGCCCATAATGCAAAGAGAGCATTTGCCCTCAACAACTCCCAACACGCTGTATACACAGCCCAACCCACGAACTCTGACAGATGGCGACTTAAGGCCAACTTGAAGCAAGAAGGGATAGTGGATATGTGGAAATTAATTATAAACTTTGTATTGTACTATAATAAAAGTAAAACATGTTTATGCGAGTAAAGACTTCATAATTGTGGCCTTATTAGTACAAGCTCATAATTGCCCCATTTTGTAGCGCTCACGATTTTAAAGCCTGCTCCGTATTCTGTAGTTTTCTGAAAAAGCTCATTCAAATGATACAGTAACTTATCTTTTGGGTTTCTTTTACTGCTCTTCATTCTATAGTCTTCAGCCTTGCATCACCAAGGCAAAAACTACAGTTTCCATTAAAACGCTCTGATGGTCGTTATAAAATGGAGCAAGTATCAGCTTGTACTAATAAGACCTTTAATTATGATACCTTTCACTCGCATAAACATGTTTATGTCATTATTATACTATGCTACAAACTTTATAATTTATTAGCACCCGTTGTGGAAACACTATTCTCTCTTTCTTTAAGTTGGCCTTACGCCGTCATCTGCCCGCCTTTATGGATTGAGCGGTGTATGCAGCGTGTTGGGAGCTGGTAAGGGCAAATGCTTTCTTTTCATTATGGGTACGTGTATCTTCTGCGTAATATATTGTGTGTGTTTGACGACATTATGTTAAGTCAGTGTATAGTCAAAGTTGAGTTTATCAGCACTGACTAAACTTCGCCTTTTGGTATATTTTGGCACATTTTATTCTGTTATTTTTATAATTGGTGTTCATTCTGTTAACCTGATTTCTACGTATATCAATAGAGACTATTATTACTATTAATTATCAATGGATAACGAACATATTTATGCAAGTAAAGTTATTACAATATTATTAGCTCAAGTCGGCAGTTACCCCCTTTTGTAGCGCTCGCGTAATTGGAGCGTTTAAAACTACTCCGCTTCGTCCATTTCAAAAAGCACATTTTGCAATTCTTTTCCAGTTTCTTCTTCTTTCTCAGTATAACTGATTGGTTATTTAAGGAAATTTTCACATCAATAACATGTATGTAACAAAAACTAAGTAAGCATTTATAGATTTTCACATAATGTAAACTTATGTGTACATATAAAACTGTACAACCGCTGCCTACTTGAATATGTACACATATGTATGTATAGATGTGTAGTATGTACTACTATTCAACCAATTTTGGATCGATTAAATGTCATTTACATTTCATTGTACTTTTTATTGCAAATAAAAACTGAAAATCGTTGCAACGTTAAATATAAATTACGCTGGAAGCTCCCGTTTTTAAATTCTATCCTTTGTATAAAACTATGCTAAAAATATTTAACAAAATTAAAATATTAACAGCTAGTAAATAGATCTCTAGGATTCAATGCTAAAAATATTACAATCGCTACCTCTTATAACACTACTTTCTCTCTACTGTTGACATCAAATATCGATTGATAACTGATAGCTTTGTCGACGTAACATGTTAATTAATAGCTTGATAAGATTGAGATATGAGAACACCAACTATTTTATAAGCGTCTGTCCATAATTTAACCCTACATCGAGTGATATACATATCTAAACAGATGTAACAAGTACAGAAAAGTGTCTGAAACAAATGAGCACACAGAAACGGGAATCTAGTAAGTGGGGTAACTATAATAGACGCGTAAAGAAAGAAGTAGAAGGCAAAAACAATGTCGACCTAAAAGGGCGCAAAAGTAACGTGGATGGAAATTGGATCTTGTGTTCTATTAACAGGATTTGCCGTTTATGTATGCTTCGCACATGCAAACTATGAACTAAATTTACTCTCTCTACTCTTTACACTCATGCTATGTTCCAAATCTAAAAGCAGTACAATAATAGTGTAGTGGTAACACTGTCCATATCGTGGGCCAGAAATTGTAATCTTTATAAAATTCATCGCCAAATAGTTGAGGTGTACGATGAAAATGCAATGGCACGCTCTATGATCTGGAAATAGTGTCAAATTTTTGAAAAAGCAGAAACGAATTGATTGACCAACTGCACGATGAATATCGGTTACAGTAATATGTGTGAATGCTGGGTGCCTCGTCTGCTGACCGTCAACCACAGAAATTTAGATTTCGAATATTTCCTTTCCTTCTTTCAACGTTATTCCGTAGATGGTTCACAGTTCTTGAAGAAAATGATTACCGGAGATGAGAGCTGGGTGCTCCTTTACAGTTTCGAGACTAAGCGTTCATCGAGCGAATGAAGGCACAAGGATTCGCCACAGCTAAGAAAAAATTGAAAGCAACTCCACAAATTCAAAAGGTTATGCTGACTGTCTTTTTCAATTTCAAGGGAGTTGTTTACCGTGAATGTACGTGCTGTGGAACAACAGTCAATGCCGCATTATATTGTATGATTTTAAAAGAAATGCGTAAACCCATTAAAGATCGAATATCCGAAAGGGTCTTCTGAGCGATGGTGTGGTCTTTATTCAGGACAACATTATTCCATGGTACCACGGAGTTACTGCAAAATTTCAAGGACGAAATGTAGTCCGATCCGCCGAACAGCATGCGGCTGCCACTTTTTTATCCTGGCCAGCGAGGTCTGAGAGGGAAGCGTTTCGCTAACGATAATGATATGAAGGAAGCAATTTTTATATGGCTGAAGAAAATTGGACGAGATTTTTATGAAAATGGAATAGTTTCACGGTATGAAAAGTGTTCGAAAAGCATGTCAGTTTTGTTGAAAAATATGTCTGTTCTTCTTTGTTCGATAAAAATATATTTCCTGTAAATGTATGTTCGCTTCATAGGCTGGTGTAACTTAGTTTCAGATCCTTCCCCATATTTTAGATCCCCCATATTTTTCTTTCTACAGTTTTCTCTTTAACTTAAAACATCGAACACAGGTAAAATCTCGTGAGAATAGTGCGCCGAGCAATAAAATTTCGTACGTTTTTATTACATGTAGGCGTACATTTCAACACCTGTCTGCTGTCTAAATAAGATTTACGTGGCGAAATTATATCGCTCCCTATTTCACACCTTCCGGCGCATTTTTGAAATTGTCTTTTAAAATATTTAAGCCCACAAATGAATTCGCCATTCCTAAATTGTGAGTTGCGTATTGTTAAATTTATTCAGAAGTGATTCCCCCGCTGCATTTTCTATGGTTTCACGTAAAATATTCTTGCTCTTTAATGTGTGGGTGTATGTTGCTTATTAATTAATTACGTATATTACAAATTTAGAAATGAATAATCTACATATTTCGAAAACACGATTGTTGGGTAATGTTGAGGTAGGCCTGGAAGCAATTAGAGAATAAGGGGGATGGATAAGGAAGAATGGAAGTTAATGAGGGCTCACCCAGAGGCGTAGTGCTATGAAATTAAGGAGAAAAACCTACATATTTGCATTAATCATTACGTATTAAACTTAACGCCAAATGAAGTTTTTACATACACAACCATAAAACACATTCACAGAATTAATAAGCTCGCCCTTCCTCGCAAGTCTACAATCCATTTCATAACCCCGTCCTTCAAAACATCTGTCTTAGCTAAAGGCGTAAATTTTGCCCTGGCCGACAACGTCAATCCTAATGAAACAGTTTATATACGTTTATGTAACGAAAGTCACGAAAACAACCACAATCTTCATTAGCCAGTAATTCGATATAAAATCTAATTCGGGGTAATTGCAGGCATTATTTCAACTACATTATTTTTTCGTAATGTCAGTTGCTCTTTCAAAATGATTTATTCACATAGTACTTCGTGCCGCTGCGAACATGATACTTAGCAATTAAGCGATAGGTTTAGCAGTTAACGCATTATTACATGGACATGAAAAATTCTATATAAACTTGGAGGAGTTTATTGGTAAACCGTATAGAACATATAAATAACCTTTATTATCAGAAAGCTAAAACAGATAGCGATAACTCAAGTTTGTCGTCAATAACGCCCGATCCAACCAAGATCGCCCAAAAAAACTGTTATGCAAACTGCAGGTTTAAGGAAATTTCAATTTAACTGACCTTTATAATTTGATACTTTTGAAAAAGAAAAGTGGGAAATATTTCGTGATCGTTTTTTATCTTCTTAGGAACTGTCAAATATAACTACCGCTGCTTCGGTTACAAAAATTACCTTTATCATTACGATTATTGCCAAACTAGTTAGCCAGTGCTAACTGTAATCCATCTGAAAGAAATTGATTCCCTAAAGCTCAAGCGTTCCATCGTAATTCCAATAAATACATATGTAGGCGATGATAATAGACTCTAGGAAATTATTAGATGTGATAATTATGTAACCGTATAAATGCAAAGATACATAAAATTTATTTCTTCATCCTTAGGATTCGTTCAGGTGTGACGAAACAAGAACCTTCGGTACGGAGCCAACTGGGTTTAAGAAAGCTAATTGGTGATGATGATCAACCGATTAGCGCATAACATTTAGGTAAAACCAGTGTTAGTATTCATTGCTTACTGCCGCTAAGAGCATCAATAGGGATAGATAAAACTCCTGCGTGTGCATATTTCCAAAAGTTTAGTGATTTGGGTGGAGGTTCATTTCACCTATGAGTAACGGCGTTTGAGGGAATTCTTAATTATGGAAGCTATACATTCTTGAGGCATTAGCTAGTGTTTGCAAAGTAACTGTTGCGTTATAGTCATGGAGAACATTTTACTAAGAGATTACATTTCGTTTGAGATTTCCTTTCCTTATTAACAATGTTCAATATTCATGCTGAACATTTTAAAAATCCACAATCTATGGTGAATGCCTCCAGGGTCTTCCTAACGCTGATTCCTTGCATCACCTGATTCACAGTACCTCTTTTCTTGAAGATGATGTACGCATTGGTATTAAAGGATTAAAAGAAGTGAACTGCAGGTCCGGACCAAGTACCAAGTTTCTTAATAAAGGACCGTTCGAATTTGCTTGCAAAGCCGTTAATAACAATTTTCGATCTCATCTTTGCGACTTTTCCAAACGTGTGGAAAATTGCTACAATTTATCCGGTCTTGAAAGATGAACATAGTGCCAATATTTTCAATTATCGCTCGATATAAATTTTATCGAATATTGAAAAAGTCTGACTGTGCGCTTTACAACAAGATATATCTCGCTATTCGATCCACTTTTTCAGTGCAGGTTCGTCCAGAGCCGATCAACTATTACAAACTTTACCACTTTCTCGCAGTATGCTTCTGAGATTATTGATAGTTGTCGTCAATTCGACGTCATTTACACAGACTTATCCCATATCTGGATCATAGGGAGCTATTATGTAAACTGCCGAATTTTGGATTTAGCGTTTCTTTAGTAAAACCTCTACAAACGTATCTACAAAATTGCAGTTACTTCATCTCCTACAACAGTTTCGTTTCCAGTAGAAACGAGATTATCACTGAAGTGCCTCAGGGCTAAAATGTGGGTCCACCGCCTTTTTAATCTTTATTAACAATCTAGCTGATAGCATCGATTGTGGAATTCATATCCATGCAACGATGTAAAGATATACATATCCGTTGGTGGAATCCACTGCTATCGATACCTGCAATTGAACCTTGATGCTATTTTGGAATGGTGTACATCAAATAAACTTAACTAAACGTCTTGAAATGTACTGCTCTAAGGTTTACTAGGAATCAGGTGTCAGTTGCGTTTAACTGCAGTGTGAATGGCGCAACTCCTATCCGGAAGAATAATGTGAAAAACCTAGATGTTCCCTTCGATTCGAAGTTAACATTTATCAATTACATTCGTACTATGGTGGCTGCAGCTTTAAGAACTAGGGAGTTCGTGCTTCGCCATATCTTTTTAGAAGCGTCGACTTTGATAGTTCTATATTTCTTTTTAATTCGCTCTAAATGTCTGTATGCTACACTTGTGTGCAATCCCATCTACAATGTGAACAAGAAATTGATTGAGGATGCACAGAGGCAAACGCTTTCTGAAATATGTATGGTTTAAGACAAAGAATACTTGCCCCAGGCGACGATTTCTGTACGATATATTATGAAATGCTTTCTCCATGCTCTCGCTAAAATCAAGACGTGATGATTGCTTTAGCATTTTTGCAGAAACTGCTACACAACAAAACTGTCAGAGTTATTGGAGAAACTAAATTTCTGATTACCAGACTAGGCTCATGTAAAGCTAAATGTTTTGTGTCTTACTAGCAAATGATTTTAACGGTCATTATCGTTCATAATTAACCTAAAAATCATTACATCCCCTCTACAAGTCCCTCAATTGTTATATACGGTACCGGCCAAAATTATATCACCTTTCGATTTTTTAAGCATAACGTTTTATAGTCAACAGATCTTTGGCAAATAATACTATGGTTTGATAGTAGGAACTTACTGAACAGACATTTTTCATTAAATAATGAAAACGATAACTTTGAAAAATAAAGTTTATTTGGAATCTTCAAAATATATTGCATTTGAGAATAAATTTTGACTTATTTAACAAGTATAAATGCCTTAGAATGAATAACGAATCCATAATTTATATTATATAATTCACTCTTAGCATGAATTACAGCTTGACACCGCCTGGGCATGTAGTCGATGAGTGCATCTATTATCGATTTGGGTATCTCCTTCCACTCTTCCTCGAATTGCTTGAACTTTTCCATCACATTTACAGCTCGCTTGCTCACCAAACGTCTGTGTAGCTCTCCCCATAATGGTTCGATAATATTTAAATCGGACGATTGGCTTGGCGATTTCGTAAGAGTCATTCGTTTGGATTAAAACCAGCCTTCTATATCATTCGCACGATGCTTCGGATCATTGTCCTCCTGATAGATAAATTCGCGCCCGAAGAAATGTCTTGCATATAGAAACATCACATTTTCGAAGATATTTATGTATATTTTCCGATCCATGATGTCGTCCATTTTATGAAGGATGCCTATTGCCTTTGCAGAAAAAGTACTCCACACCATAATAAAACCGCCTTCGTGCTGCATTGTGGGAAGCTGATATTTAGGATGGAAGCGCTTGCCTTCAAGACGACGAATGTTATACCGACGCTATCAAATAACATAAACTTACTTTCATCACTTCAGATGACGTCGGACCATTGCTGAAATGTCCAGTTGACGTGCTCCTTGACCTATTCCACCCGCGCCTTCCTATTATTCGTGGAAATGAAAGGCTTCTTTGCGAGTCGCCGTCCATGTAGTCCTGCAATATGCAGGCGATAACGTGTAGTTCTTATGGATGGATTATATACTTCAGGATTCAATATTTCAGTGTTTCGATCGACGCCAGAAGTAGTACAACGCGGTCCTTCCTTCTTGGACCTTCCAACGTTTCAGAAATTTGGTTATTGAAACTCTAGAAATGGCAAATTGCCCCGCTAACTCTTATAAGTTCGTCCTTGTTTGTAAACTTTTATAATTGCTTCTGCTGTCGTTCGTCTATGTCTCGGGCACCACGAATGATGATAAATCTGACAATTAAAACCAGGTTAAGATCGTAAAAGCAATGACTGCGATACGAGAAACAAAGAAAGTTCAGAGGTGAGATTTGAAGGAAAATTAATAAATTGTTCGAAGATCACATTATGTCTTATATCTCTATTGCCACTATATGTCTTCTGCAAAATTTACTTTGTCGAAAGTTAAGCTTAAAAAACTTAAAGGTGATATAGGTTTGGCCGGTACTGTAATACTAATTACCAAAACGAAACGATAGATTTTATCAAGGAAATACATAGGCCAAATCGAATCGACTAGGCACCAAAAATTTCACTTCATTCGAAATAATGATGTTGACAGTCGCGTATATTGTACATACATAGGTAGCGTAGTTTACTAATTCAACGAACTTATAACGTTGGTACACAAAACATCGCTTTCAGGAAAACACTAATCATAATTTACTATATCCGAACACGTTAATTTGCTAGAGTTCTTCACCTTCAGGTAAATATGAGCTACAACCTTGCTACTTGGAAATTGTATGCATATTCGTGCGTATCGAATTCCTAGTAAATTGCCGGTTCGTTTTTGATGAATCAGCATATATTTATAACTAAATAGGTAACTATGGGAAGAAAATCGATATTCTTATTCAGCAAAAAAAGCGATGTTGTTGCACAACATGTTGCGAGTTCAATAGTGCTATATAGTAAAATTTATTGGACAATTTGACATTTAAATAAATGTATGTATGTATGTATATTATGTAGTGATACATGTATCTAGTGCAATTATATGCGGAAATATCTTCAATTTGTAACTAGGATTTGCAATGAGACTAGTACGAAATTTCAGTAACATGCATAATAAATTAAATTAATTTTTATTAACCTAGTAGTTTCAATTAAAAAATACTCCGTATACGAAGTATTTTATGAGTTAGACTGTTGATATCCCATGATTTCAAGGAAAAAACATTCATTGATTCATTGAAATTATTACTTCATAATTGAGTCCTTTAAACTGCTCAAACGTGGGGATTTTATAGATCAACTTCATGCATATTTGTAGGCATCTGAAATGCCACAAACTTGTAGCGATTGCTTAGAAATTTGCCAACTATAAGAGCAACAGATAATGGAATGTTACAGACTGATTGATGGATGATGAATACGGGCACCCTACATCTTCGAAATCAGTTTATTTGGAGTAGCAATTCTTTGGTAAATATATCCGATTTTATCCTATATCACCAGATCGTTCCAAATTTTATAACTTCGTTGACAACTAGATTAGCTTGATTTGGATCCAAATTAGTGACGTGAACTCTAGTAGATCTTCCCTATTTAAATGATAGTAGCCTGAATAAGTCTGTTGAACCAGAAGCACTGGGAGGCATTAAATGATTTATTTGCTGGTTTCGGAATACAAATTATTCATTATTAGTTCGCATAATATCTATATAAGTCTACCATCTCTCCTTTAACTTCTTTCTTCTTACGCTCAAGCTTCTAATTTGAATTTGTGGTCACATGTCTAAAAAGTTTTCAGTGATATTTTAAGGTTAAAACACTTCGCAATATATTTTCTAAAATCCCTCATTAAAACTGTTTTATACCAAAGAAATTCAACATTATGCAAAAGAAAGAACTTGCAAAAGCTTTCACAGTTAATTCGTGTTTAACGTTTCCAACACTTTAAAGCATCAATGCATAATACTGCATCAATACGAAATTTCTTCACGGAACAATAATCCACATACGCTTGTGTGAAGACTTAGATTAGAGTTAAATTTTGCCAAGCCATTCTGGAATACATCCTTCTCTACCGAGTTTGCAATAACTATTGATTTGATTATCTAATTTCAACAAAGTGCAGTTTGCTGAAATTTTTGCTGTTCAGCGTCAACTGTCGGAGGGAAAAAACTCCAAATGAACGTGGCAAAGATAATCTCCGCTTCATTCATTTTATTTTATTTAAGCTATTCCGTCGGCTCCGAAACTGTCGAGCCAAAAACGATCAAACTTCACCCAAATGCTAGAAACGAGAAATAAAATGTGTGGTTTTTAGGTTTTTTTGCCTGTACAGGTGTGACCAGGATGGCCTGAATGATTTTTCGATCCCCAAACGCAACCGATATACAATAATGCAAGGAAAGGAAAATGTGAAAGTATTCAGGGCGATATACTTTTATTTAATTCGCACTACAGGTCTTTTAGGCCTAAGGCATTAGGAAAGTTTTCCGTTCCCATACTAGCACACAAAACTATTCACAATATTTCTCCATAGTTCTCTATCCACCACTATTCGTTCGCTTCATATCCCTCTCCATTTACTCCATCAATCTCGACCTCGGTCTTCGTCACCATCTCCTTTCAATCGGTCTCCTCCCTAAAATCATCTTCGATATTTTCTTCCTTGCCATTCGCTCTATGTGCCCTAGCTATCTCAAGCGTTGCCTCTTTCTATATGTTGTGATGCTGGGTTCTTTTTATTGTTCCTAGACCTTTTGATTGGTTTTCCTTCTTTAACCTTTCTCGGTATTTACTCCCGCAAGAATGCTTCTTAATCTTTTATGTTCTCATCTTTCCAATTGTTCTTCATCTGATTTGTTAAGCACCCAGGATTCGCAAGCGTACATAGCCGTTGGTCTTAATATTGTTTGATATATTCGCAGTTTAGTCATTCTCGATAGGTTTTTAGATTTCATCAGCATTCTGAAACTCCCATACTTTTGATTTGCTTTTGCTAGTCTCGCCTGGATCTCTTGATCTTCAGACCTGTCCTCCTTTAATGGTACTCCCAAATATGTAATTTCTTTCAACTTGATATCTGTCTTTGGGTTTGCATCCTGTTCCCCCTTTCCAACCCCATGATCATGTACTTAGTTTTCTCATCCTTAATTATTACTCCGTATTTTCTTGCTTCACAATATCCACATGAGCTAGACATTGCTGATTGTTTTTAAATATTGTTTCTCTCTTTCCTTTTCCGCTGTTTTTTATGACTGCTTCCAAAACTAAATTAAACAGAGTCGCGGACAAAGGGTCGTCCTGTGTTACCCCATTTCTCACTTGGAAACTCTCAGATTGTTGTCCGTTCCACCACATTTTGCCGCGCGTTCCTTTCAGAGTTATTCTCGTTAGTCTTATCAGCTTTTTTGATATGCCCAACTGTGATATTGTTTGATTTTTGTCTGGATCTCTTTAAATGCAAAGATTTGGACTATTAATAATCTGTTACTCGTTAATTCTCTTTCTTAATATTCTGCTAAATACTTTGTAACATGTATCCAGTAAGACAATACCTTTATAGTTCTTATAGCATACCATTTCCTCACGTTTTTTAAATTTTCTATTGGCATTTGTTCCAATTGCCAGATGATTTTTGTCAGCTCCTACATTTTTTTATACAATCAATATTAAGAAGCATCTCTGTACTGATACATTTACACAAAACTGCATCTCAACAATGCATTTGGATAGTTTACACTACATATTGTGGAAGTGATTGAAGCATTTGGTGTGTATTGTGATATCATCGCTACATTGCGACATCATTTAGACCATTTGTACGTTGTATATTTGTGGCAAACGCGACAATAACGGGTCTTCTACGTGTTGGTGATTGCATGCTCTTTTTGTCAGTGTGAATATCATTCAGAGCAAGCACAAGCACATTACGAGAATTCGCGATCTCGGTTGTTCATCCTTTTCCTCGAAGTAGCAGACACTCGGTTGTGAATGCACGAACCTCAAGTTGCTCAATCACAGAGCTCGTTTTTTATTTCCCTTTTTGCATCCATCAGTTTCTACGGTGCCGAGACTATCTCACAGTGCATTTTTCATGCATTCACCATGGCATCATTAGGAACATTTTTCATCATTATTTCTTGGTGCGGAAGCAAATGCCATAGTTGTTTATTTTGTTGTTGAATAGGTCAAACAGGTTTGAGAATCTGGTGCATTTTGATCGTTGTCATGTTTTTAGCTTTTCGGTCCCATCGATCCATACAGTGTATAGGTTAGTGGTTTGACGCGATTGTGACTACATAATTGTGGTTCCAGCAAGCTATAAGCACTTTATAGTTCCTTGAAAGCCTAGTCCAACGTACCACGCCACTGACCTCTTCACCTTCTTCACATTCATAATTGAAACATTGTTAACTAGTTCAGTTGTCGCGAATAGTGCCAGAAATAATTCAGCTGGGACAAGCGAGATACCACTCGAAGGGAAATGAATAAATTGTCAAATACACACATTTTTTCCGTTTGGCGGACAACCACCCACTAAATTATTTTCTGTCAAATATAAGACTAGCGACGTTGGTAATTAATTTTCAACTTTTCTTAATATCCATCCCGAATGTTAGGAAAAAATTTTTTCGGCAAAAGTTGTCTCCCTGTAATCCAATTAAAACCCGAATTCATCCGAACCAAAAGTAATATACGCTAATAATGGTCCAAACTATTATATTTGATAGGTTTCCGGCGGATTCCAATTTCCGCCTCCCTTACAAACATTCGGGAAAGTACTGGTCGAAAAATCGACCACTACGGGGGAACGGGTTAAACTACTACTTTTCATACTGCATACTGGGTCACGATCTTCTGTTGTTCCGCAGGTCTGATCGATTGGCAACAAAGAACTATTCTTTAGTAAGTTTTGAAGCTTTAGAAACTCTCCTATTAGATATGAACTATATTCTGTTCAAAAAGTTGGTGTAAGGAAGGTGGGCTAACACTTTGTACACTCTAAGTAATGGAGTTCAAACTCCTCTAAAACTGTTCTTCTGAGCTGAAGATGTTAATTCATATTTTATTATAATTCCATAATGTTTTCCGGTGAAACGATTTATAACGCCAAAGATCAAAGCTTTACGCTTTAGCAAGTAGCCATTGAAGTAAAGTTGTTCAGATTCATTTATATACTTATATACTCGCGTATGCATATGTATGTGTGTAAATGTGTATATAAGAAGTTTAAAAATAATGAAATAATAATTATTTCAGAAAAAGACCTTGACAATACTAGATATGTAATTATTATTACATGCACAACATGATTATTTCATTTAATTCCCACCGCATTTTTGTCGAAGACTACATTTTACGTGATTAATTATGTAGCCTACTATCTCGCTTCCACCGCAATTCCACACTAAATAATCGATAGTGAACTTCAGACTGAGTATTTAAATTTAATTAAAATACGACCCCATTCTACTGTTTATCTTAGCGTAAAATGGCAACACATTCACGTAACTGCACGCTGACATTTTTGTTTTGTGACACCCACATGTACTAAAAGCGCACGTTCATTATGTGGAACTCACAATAGATTCTGGTTTCGTCATTCTTCGCCACAATACATATAACGCCGTTGCTTTAACATATCTACATATGTATGTATTTAAGCGCATTACATGTTGAATATGTGTGCGGTTACGCATCCAGTTTCTATTTTCTAAGTTAATTGTTTGGGATCTGTTCGCGTTCCTTTTCTAAACAGCAAACTATGTACATACATGCGATCGGTACAATGTGACTAGACTAAAAATAGATCGACAGTATCGACGATGACGTTAATTTTTCAAACTCCGCCAGAATAATGATATCGGACGTCATTTTATCCCCCATTTCAGCCGATAAGATAAGGATCGCTGCTTATTTCAGACATCCAATGCGTGCGATAAACTTTTAAAAATACCAAAAATATGCGCAAAGAAACACAAGAATACAGAAAATAAAATTACTTCTATGTACTGTACTTGCGAAATCTAAAGAACAGCTAACGCAATCAAAAACCAAAAGAAGTTCTAAACTTAGACAAGAACGCATAAAGCACCAAGAAAAGCGAGCAAACATATCAGCAACCTTTAGTTACCATTTTCTCTAGGAGGGATGGAAACTCGGAAAGAAAAACACAATTCACAAAAGTTTAATAACCACCACGTGCATGCCGGATAAATGCGCGTTGAGTAAAAAAGTCCGAACATGTGAACTTTGTTCTTAAGTCCTATTCTTTCTCGTCTCGACCGTTTATGAAAATGTTTCGATTTTTCCTTGTTATTTATTCGACTCGACGTATGTTTTCGCGCAGCACTTTTTGACTATTATCTGCGTCCGATATGACGCGCTGACGGCCAACGTGGAAATGCTGGGAAAGTTGTTCGCGTTACATTCTCCAAGCAAGGAATATAATCAATACCACCATCAGTGAGAGAAAATTTTCTACCGCGTGTCATTCACTTAAATATTTACGCAAACTAGCATCAAACTCGTCTGTCCGACTCTCTATCCGTGCTTACTCGCTGCCGTGTAAGCTGTGCAGGTACTGCGGTTCAGGTATTTGCGTTTTCAAGAGATGAATTGGCGACGTGGAAATCCGTACGGATTCGAAAGTTTGGCGTATGCGCCTGATGTGTAGTAAAGGTGTTAATGTTGTGTGAAAACAGTGTCTCGCCCTTGGAATTATTCGATGCGCTTAAACCTTACGAATTCTCTTACGCGTTATCACGAAGTAATCTGAAGATTTGGAGCTTTAATTAAAGAAGCGTAAACGTAAGTGCGCCTAACTACAAATTCGCTTATAAAGTTAAAAATTAAATGCTCGCGCTTTTCTGCTGTTGATTATTTTACTCGTGCAAAAACTTAAATTTGACATGCCTCTAATTTATTCCAATACAGTATTATTATAAAAGCTGTTTGTAAATTAGCATTAAAATTTCAAGTTAAACGTATTACTAGAAGCTATGTACCTTTTTTAACAATTTAAAAAGTTTACTAAAAAGAAAAAATACACGACTCTCGGCTAAACTCTCGATTCTACTAGTAAACAATTATGATTTTAATGTTGGAAAGAACCGTTTTGATCGTTCTAAAAGAAACAAAATTGCTTGTACTTGCAAGGATTCCAAGCTTACTCACCTTTTAACCTATTTTATGAAAACATTGAAAGCACGTTATATCAATTTTTAAAGAAATTATTAATATCCGAACAAGAGTGTTAACATTAAGGTTCGACATGCGAGTACATGATAAGTTGTGTAAACCGGACTGACGCTGTCACTCCTCCAAATTTTAAGGTCGCGCCTTGCACGTAATTGACTTATACTACTTATGGCGCATTTCTTTGTCAAACGTTAGTCATCATACATCTTTTGCTGGCACTTTTCTCAGATGTCAGATGTTTAATTGTAAGTAATGCTTCGTGGTGATTATTATCAAATTGCAACAAGTAAGTGTCTTATGTCCAAGTGGCGCGGGCAGTATAATTATTATTGGTTAAGAGAATTTGAAAAGGATGCATTACACAAGCCAACAATAAAAACTTTTTGTTTGGTTTCTTGAATGTTATAACTGATTTCGACTGTATTTGGTGTGCTGATTCCAAATACAGCGAGCATTTTCATTTATGAACTTTTAGAAGCGTTACCTGCATACAGATGTCCTGCGGTGTTCCGATCTGCCGATTAGCCATATACAACATACGATCTTGAGTTATAAGTTTTATCAATTTTCTAGCATCCTTGGGTATAAAGCTAGGCTTGATGAAATACTTTGAGGAGGTTTCAGGATCATGCTTAGAGTACATAGAACGAAGAATATCGCTTTTGTGAAAACTTGTGTTATACCAACCAAATTGAAGATTTTGTCAGGATATGAAAATCGAGGACCAGGGCAGATGACATACAAAAATTATGATACATTACTGCTGGAATTTTATTCAAGAATATCCCGCAAAAAGAACTTCCAAAATGTTAACTAATTTTTCCATTAGTTTTCTTTCGTTTCTTGTCATAAAAACACTCAAGAAAATAAAATTATACTCTTTCTTCAATTTATTATGTTTTGTTTCCGGAACCTGACAAGGGTTTATTGTCATATTTAAAAAAAAATAGAGCTTTTAGCCGACAACTACTGTAATATTTGAATTCCATACACCAAATGTAACTAGAATCAGCTCAAGAAATCCAGGCACCGAAACCTATGTTGGACTGTGTTATTGCTACATCAAACAAATATCCGACGTAGAAGCGGCTCTACATTGGGGCAACTGAAAACAATTCGGTAGCTTATGGTTGAGCCGCAGCATGCGGCTTAAGGTAATTTTCGTTTACTACAAGTTGCAAAGGTCCTAAAACTAGTTTTCAGTTGTGGGGTCATGAGAATTTTAATTATTCTATCGAAGCCCGCAGAAAAACAGAATCCTTTGGGATTTACGCACAAATATAAATATTCAACGTCAGAATCAAAAGCTGGAAGCTAAAAATTCGTTTGGAAACCTTTCTCAATTAACTTCGCTGTTCATGACATCAGTAGTTCCTGATCTTTTACCTTTCCCGCATTTTAAAAGTTAAGTAGGCATGCTAACAACGTAATAATGTAGCCACTATTACCAGAGAAGTGATAAAGGCAGGGAATAAAATTACTAGACGACTGTCAAAAAAGGAGTTATAATGGCAATTCATTAGAAGGACGAGACTACGGAGTGCAAGAATTATCGAAGGATCAATCTCTGCTCAATAGTTGGTAGGCCAGAATGATATGAAAAAAGTTGAGAAGAATTTTAGAATATACTCTAGAGGACTAACAATTCGGTATTAGGCCAAACAAAGGAGTAGTAATCTATATCTTTGTAATAAGATAGATCAGAGAAAAGGCTCTAAGAGATGGGAGCAAAGTGTATCTGTGTTCCATATACTTGGAAAAGGTTCTCAACAGAGAAAGAGAGGAGGAGAATGAAATCGGCATATTTAAAAATCTCTGGCTCCAGAGATCAACAATTTTATAAATAACATGCTTTTAAACCATTTATTATGATAGCAAATGGTTCAGTTATTACTTTTATCTTAACATTTCTTGAAATTTTTCTAAAAATATCCTTCCTTTTCCAGAAAGTCTTAGTATCTCAAGAACTGTTGGAAGTAAAAACTAAATTTAAGTTTAGTGAAAATAATATCATTAAGTTAAATAAAGAATACGTAATTATTTTCTGTGAACAAGAACTTCCTTGCATTGTTACGAGAAATTATGGGATTACTTTAGTATAGAAAATAATTCAAGACATTTCATTTGGAGGTAATCACAGATACATTGATAAAAGGATATTAATAAGTTTTCCAACAATAAATTGTAAACTTAAAATGCCTTAACACACAATTGGTTTTGCGACTAATATCTACTAACATAAATTCAAACTTGGATATCATATTTTAAAATCATTTTATTTTCAGAACTACTATGACGGCAATCCTTTAATTTTTTGCGGTCCCAAGAACTAATGTGAGTATTATGCTTTTGTTACATTTATTAACTAATTATTCCAAAGTTCCTATAATTTTTCTATTTCGTCCATTTTCATTAAAATTACAATGCAACTTTTTAATATGATCTTCATTTAATTGAGTACACTTACCCCAACATGAAACTGATTTCTTTAAACCTTACTGAAGAAACTTTTTCGGAGTTTCTATATCCACCTATTTATTATTAACCGATGAAAATGACGAGAAGCTAGATGTGGCGAATATGGAAGCAATTTGCGGTACAATCCGTTTAAAACACCCTTCGTCTTTCGTGCGGTAGAAGGCAAAGCGCCTGCCACAATGGCACTGATTATAATAATATTCTGCCTTAATTGTAATACCTTTTGCTAGATTCCAAAAATACAGCAAGCACTACTTTTCCAACCAACGAAATTGCAGGTACTTTACGCGAAGGCCTTCTTCTGGTTTGCACCATTCTTCCAACTGATTTTTGGTTTCAAGAAGATATCTGTTTTTCATCAACAATGTCTGATAAAGGGCTGGATGATGTATTATCTTTAAGTAGGGTAACCCGACTGACGCTATCACTCCTTCGAACTTTATAATCATTGAATAATAAAGTTCGAAGGAGTGACAGCGTCAGTTTGGTTTACACTACCTAATGATAACACGTTATCCACTCTTTTAGCAAACCTTATTCATCAGTAGTTATTATCCGTTACCAGAATTGATCCCCGTAACGTGCTAAAAGCTCTTAAAGTTGGCGACATGTTTCTGACCTGTTAAGTTTCTCTTCCGGTCGTAACAGCCTTGCACCGCGCGAATTGAAACCTTGTTCACGCCCAAATGTTCGTGTGAAATCTCATGAACTTGTCGCATACCTAGTACTACGCGAAATTACCTCTTGGCATTCTGCCCGCTTTAAAACAATCAACACATTATGCAAACTCTCCCAATACATCCTATATGATTTCTGAAACTTCCACGCGTTCGTTAAGTTAAAGGAAAATGACAGTTCTTCGTGAAATACACGTATCAGTTAGGTAACAATGTGCCAAACCTTGTCTCTGATCAATAAGGCGACCTATAAAATTTACGTAATTGAAATAGAGTCAAATTCCTAAAACATTCGAAACATCCCTCGTACTTATCGCCGTACGTAGTTTATAAGAACATCAATATCATCTACATAATCTTCCTACAAAATCACTGACAAAAAATCGCCCTAAAGTTGGAATATTTCGGGCTCACAAACAACTCGTTTTTGTTACTTACGTTTTTTGTTCAAAGCGACTTTGGTAGTTGGAGAGAATTATAAATATTAGAAATGCTGTCCTCATTTTAGTTGAAGCGGGTGTAGTGCGTGGAAAATGCCTGCGGCAATAGACATATGTACATACATAGCTGCTGAACAAAATTTAGATCCATGTGGTTTGTTTTAAAGATTACTGTATTTCTAACAAGGACATGGTAAGCGTAATTTTATTTTCCACATACTTATGCAATGATCTGTGACAATTACTTTTATTTGATGGTCCTTGATTGTTTTATACTTCGATGAAATAGGGCTGACGATGTTGGACGAAATTAATAGATAAATTCTATAACGCTATGTGTTGATATATGTGCTTACCAATATAAGTAGAATTTGTGTATACTCTTAGACAATTCTAATTTTAGTTAGTATTTCCAAAAGCAATCAAAACCGTTGAAGGAAAGAAAGTATAACATTAAAAATATTCCAAATTGTTGAACATGCTACTAGAAATAATTTATAACAAACTCGAAACATTTTAATGGAAAGAATATTGGAAAAGATGTAATTAACTGATTCCAGAATTCTTGAATTGACCCACTTTACTATTTATTATTCGATATTGATTTATTTGGTTAAATGTTCGAAATGCTGAGTATATTGAGTCTGTTAAAGTATACACACGTACTAATCTTACACAAAATCTTCCTTCCGGCTAATTTACTTAAAAGCAAGTTATTATACAGTGAGCGACAGAAGTCTAGAATAAAATCCATAATTACTGTTACGTTAATTTTTAAACGCAAAGTTGGGACTAGTCACCTTGTTTCTCGGTATAAATGTTTTCCGCGCAAATTTTTATCGCTAATCATATGCCATATGACATCACCAACCATATTTTTAATTGTAATCACAGATTTGTTTGTCACATTTGAATGGTACCTCATTTTTTGACTAGTCTTTATATCTCATACCGAGACGTGGGGGAGGGGGTCCTTGAAGTAAATGGTTTCTAGTATATAGAAGCATAAACGCTTACAAGCATCATCTGTTTTCTCTCAATAGATTGCGAGCCCTCAGTGGCTGAGTGGTAAAACTCGCGCTTCACAGTGCGAAGAGCCGGCGTTCGAGACCCGGTAGCGGCAGAGGGTAGCAGTTTAAAATCCTGAAAAATGGATCTGGACCTCTAATAAGCTGCGAAAATGAAGGAAATGCCACTGGGTGGGCCAGGAGCGGTACGGTATATGCGTCTACATATACGGCTCGGTGGCTCCGAACCCCTACACCGAAAGGTAGAAAGGGTAAAAGATTAAGAAGAAGAAGAAGAAGATTGCGAGTGAATTTCTTTAATCACTCCCATCATTTTATTTCCATATTTAACTAATATTTGTATGAGGGGCCTTTTACAAACGACCACTTAGAGGCGTTTTTGAAATGTGGCCTTACTATTTTCGTAAAAATTAACATTTGTTGTGAAAAAGATTTGTTCCTGATGGATGCCGCATAATTTGAGCGACGCTGAGGAAAATGCATGTTAATTGATGGAAGGAGATACCGAAAAAGTTCGACAGAGGAACTGCAAAATCCGTACACAACATCGTAACAGAAACTTGCATTTATTCACATAAGCCGGAAATTAAGCAACAATCCACCGTTTGAGTGTTCCAAGATGAACTGAATCTCAAAACTTGTTTGTGCACGAAGCACTTTGAAGAAAATGATCGCTTCTTTCCTCGGTTGTACTGGACATTTTGCAAGCATTTCTTCAAAAGATCGAACAACACTTAATGCTGACTTTTATGCAATAATTTGAAGTCATCGACGAAATGCGGAAAAGCAACCAGAAACGTCGCATCCTTCTACATCATGACAATACCAAATCTCGTACACAGAACGTCAGATAATTATTTGAGAAGAAAAACATTGAATTAGTCTCTTCCCGCCGCTGTTTGCCTGATTTGTTGTCTTAAAATTTCGTTCTGTTTCCGAATGCCAAACGAAAATTGCGTAGGTAGCGCACTTCAAGAAGCTCTGAAGGCCTCCAAAAACCATGTGTTTGGGATACCAATTTCAGAGTGGAAAGAATGGTACAGGGAATTGTTTTGAACGCATGCTAAAGTGTATGAATTTTAAAGGAGAATATTTTGAAAAGCAATAAAACAGTTTGTTCAAACAAATAAAAGTTATTTCCTAGTTTTTGTAATCTTACAGGTGCCCCTCGTATGGTTCATAATTTTCCTGAAAGTCATTGAAATTCTGGTGATTGGATATAGTGAAGATGTCAGGTCTTAAACTGATGTGGTAAATCCTTTTAATGAAAGGTGTTCAGATTGTTGAATACCTCAATAATCAGTACGTCGCCGCCATATAATCTACTTCCTTTGATATAATACCTCAATAAAATATTTCCCAATAGATGGATAGGCAGAGACGATTTTATGGAAACGGTCAGCGCGCTCTGGGTGCTTTCTTTGGGGGTATATAAAAAAGTCTATCGTTGTAACTCCAGAAATCTTGAGGACATAAAGGAAATGAATACTACAATATATAATATCAATATCAGGAGTAGCGTTCTAGAAGAATTCCAACAACGCCTCTACTTTAGGAGAGATGTCCAAGAGAGGGAATTTTAACGCTTAATTTTATATCTTAATTTCGATGCATCTGATTATTTGTGTCAGCAAATCTTCACTAAAAGCGCCCCCGGCGAACAAGTAAGTTTGTTTAGCTTCGTGAACTACCTTTACTGTTGTTTCACCAGAATAGAAAAATACTCTTGTAGATATGTAGCCTCCATATCTTGAAAACCATTTACTTCAGATCCTCTATGGGGTATTACAATACTACGATACGAAACGGCTAGTTTTCAAGTGCAATGAAAAATATAGGGCTGCAGTTAAAGCAAAATTGCTGGTAACGATTTCGCAATAGAGAAATAAAATCGACCTGTCCGAGCGTTTCGCTTCAAAATCAACATAACAGAAATTATGAATTTTACTGTAGACTGTTACCGTTCGCTGTGTAATAACAATGAGTACTTGAATTGTAAATTTAGCGTGCTAAAACGCAATAAAGGCATGTGTAATTTCATTAACGTGCGATGATATGTAATTTAGTAGTAAAATCGTAATAATCTTTGAGAAATTATGATCTTCGGTGATTTTATGTTTGTTTTTATTCAAGCTTTTGATGTGAAATATTTTACAGTATAAACTCTATGACTCATACAATAGATCGCCTACTTTATTGATCTACTTGCTTTCATATTTTCAATGTATTCAATGCTTTTTTTAAATATTTAGATACTTTAGGTGTACTAACTGGGTTTTGAAACAACCAAGTTGATGATAAATGTAAGCGAATATTGTCTATATCAATTTTATTTTCGATTTTATACAGCGTACATTGTTATACATACAAAATGTGTCCTAAGAAGTCGCTAAAATATTGAGAATAACAATTACTAAAGGCAGGTATATTATTATTGCTATTTTTGAAGCTTCAAAAGTTATAAGGAGTTGTAGTGACTGGATTAGATTAGACTGTAAAATGTAATTCAGAATTTAGAAATGGCAATTTAAACAATATTAAGGAAAGTTATCCAAGAAATTTATAAATAAATAATAGAAGGAAAACAACAGTTATGTAATACTGAAAAGAAAAATAAGTGTCAATATATACGCTCCGCGCAACATGAATACATATTGTTTTCTTTGAATGTTTCACTTACAATAGTAGTATAAGAGACTAATCAGATACGCAGATGTACGATTTAGGAAAAATTCCAGGCACCAATTCTATATTTTTTAACGTCTGCGAACAGAGTATACGAGGGCTTCCGATAATAAACGTACAGGTGGCGGTTATACAAACTGCGCATTAGCCTGGGCAAATGGCGGTAACAGCATACAATTACGTCCGATGCTGTATGCGACTAGTTCTCTGCGTATGTAGAATATCGTAGCTTATTTCATAATTGTCGCTATTTGCCCAGACTACTGTGCATGCGTAAGATTGGCGCCACGTGCATGACTAGCCACAAAAATACGCGAAGTAGTAGAACCTGGAGCCTTGTTTTGTTCAATACTCAATTCAACTCTAAGGAAGTAAACAAAGACGGGGTGTGTAATCGCAGAATATTCGAAGTGCGTAGAGGTATCAGGTTGTTGTAAGCCGCAGGAGTTAATCAGAACTAAATTCATACTGGGGGTTTGAAATCAGTATGTTTTAAACTAAAAAGGAGTCAGCGTTTGATGCAAAAAAATTCAAAATGGACGAATGGAGCTGAGTGAAGCCCCGGAGAAGAAAAGACCTCGCACACGTATGAAAACTACACAATTGTCACATGGTTCATTATGGAAGATTATTTCTGAAATGACTGGTATTCTTAAGAATTGTGTTTCTCAAATCAAATACCTAAACTTCCGCAAAGTTTTGGTTTGCTGCTGGAAACTGCTCTCCGATGAGCAAAAAACAAATCAAAGGGTGCGTCACTTCAACGTCTTACCCGATAACAACAGGAAGGAAATTCTTTCATCGAAAGCATTATTATCGGAGATGAAACCTAGGTTTAGAAGTTCGCTCCAGAGACGAGAAAACAGTCTATGGTATATAAATCATTAAGCTTCCCCAGTTCAAAAAAGAACTCAACCATCTGCCAACAAAACTATGGCCATTGTGTTATGAAATACTGAAAGCCGGCTGCTGTATGGATTCGTCGAAGCACCCAAAACTATTAACAGCATAACAGATATTGCGAAACTCTTTTGAAATTGCATATAGCCATAAGAAGGTAAAGGTCGGGACGATTACGCGAAGGAGTTAAACTTACTTACGCGATGGTGCAAGACCCAGTACGTCATATCAAACTAAACTGTGCTTGACACAGAGGAATTGAGAGGTTCTGCAATATCCTCCGCATAGTTCAAATTTAGCCCTTGCTGATTTTCATGTATTTGAACCGACGAAGAAATTTTTGTCAACCAACTTAAGCACTAGTCGCGTGATGGAATGTCCAAATCAGTGTCATGCTAGCACAGATATATCAATGTTTACAGAGATTATGCAGAGAAATAAACAAAGATATGCAGTTTTGTGGATGTATTAAATATGTTTGTGTTATAAATGTTCCTGTAATTTCGACTTATATCTTTATTATCGGACCCCCGCGTATATTCTTCTTTGCGCATATTTCTCTGTGTATAGTTCTAATACAAAACGTACACCAGCACATAAACGCAAACACCAAGGAGTATATAAAAACCAAGCCTGCTGTAGAGACATCAAAGATTCCAGCGCTATATGAAAAACTGTTCATTTGTGGTAACTTTTTGAAACTGCAACACTGGAAAGCAAAGACCGACGATCGATAATTACGTTATGAGAAGACGACCTTAATATATTATAGATATATATATGTAGGTAGGGTTACATACACAATGATTGGTACTTTAGTAAAAACGCATTTATTGACTGTTTCATTGCCAATTTATAATTTCGTCTAAAGCAAATTAAAAATCATGATTGAATTCAGGAAGCATTGAATATTTTAACTGCGCAAATCAATCAGTCTTATGCTTTCGAATAATTAAGTTAAAAAATTGCTAATTAAAAAGTATCCAAAATCATAGTTATTGGCAGTAAGGACATATTAATTGGCACCCAAGAATTCTTAGTTATTGGCACGGAGTTAAAAACAGTAATTGAATATATGTACTTATATAGGGATTTAAATAGACATGCATTTTAGATACATACTCGTATTTTATTAATCAAAGTAAATTACATACATATGTAGGTACATATAGGTACATAATTCGGACATAGTTTTATACTTAAGTATTGTTCTTAATGCTAATCTTGATGCATGCTTTACATATAAAATTTCTTATGAGTTTCTAGCTGATGTCTTTTAAGGCAATTTGTATGTAAGGTTCTTCTGCAATAATTACATTTTAATCCAACCGGCTGACTCAAATTTAAAGAACAGATGAAGTAGGGTCCAGTAAATATTTGAGTGCATACACACGGGGTAGAAATTGACAATATTCTTGTTTGTCATTAATTTTAGTCATCTCTATTTAAAGTGCCCTCGTGTTGCTCTGTTGGAGTTCTTGTGGTTACAGTGTGACACAAGATATATTTACTTTCAAATTGACTTTGTCAGTTTTAAAAATATTTGGTATAGGTACTTAGATCGTTCTTCTTTGCTCCGGCTCATTCCACCTTTATTAGTTTTCCTTTTTGCTACCTCCTATCTTTTTGTTCTTCCACCCTTATTTCCTTGCATTCTTCTTTCTGTTCTTGGACTTTTTCTTTTTGTCCTTTTTTTATCTCAATGTCACCTTAAATTTCTCTGAAATCATTAGAAATGAATGTTTTCTCTTTCGTCTCGGTACCTTTGGAAATATTTGCAGTAGGACATTTTTAGTAGAACATCTTTTCCGTGCTCTTCCCCTCTAACAATCGGTATGTTATTAACAAAATCATCCATTTAGTGATACTTTTGATAATAAATATTGTCATTGTGTAAGAAATCCTTTAATCTTTCTATATTGTTGAATTTGTTCGTTACATTGCCTTCAGCAGTACTATATTTGCTCGTGGTTTTGATCTTTGGAACCATTGTTACAGGTAACGTATTGGTTTCCTGCTATATTGAAGTTCTCTATCATTGTTTTATTGTTATTGCTATTGGTATTTATACTGTTTATTATCTGAGGGTGATTATATGTCTCTATGAAATTTGCTTCAGATAGCTTATCAATAGATTTGTCACTATTGTTTCTCACCATTGTTTCCAATTCTGGCCAGATACACTCTAGGTTGTTAATTCCTAAGTCATGAGTGTCGGCTTGTTCTTTCCACAATATATATTTTCATAAATTTATTGCTCCAGTCTTTTTCAAATTTCTGAAATACTCTAAATTTTTGAATATATTCTCGACCAACTATTTCTTCAAATTCTTCATATGTGTAAATCCTCATCATTGTGGTTGCTATTCGATCTATTATTTCTTCCAAGGCATTTTCGGTAGTCAAAGTAGCTCTCTTAATAGAATACAACTTAATATCTAGATGTAATGAGATGACCAGATGTGTATATATAAGCAACAGCTCTAATCGTGGAGAATTAAAATACAGTGATGGGCATAGTGCAATTTGTAATTATTGGCATATGCCAAGAACTATTCAAACGCTCGAAATTTGTTTTTGAAAGTTTTTTCATATTTTTTTCTAGGATAAGATTAAAGATAACTTTAAAAGGACAAAGAGGATTAGTTTTCGTTTCAGACTGGAAATACATTAATTGGCACCCTATGCCAGTAAATACATTTAAACGAATATCTGATACAGTTGTTGGCACCCGAGCTAATTAGACTTATGTACATCGAAAATTTAAGCTTACAATTAAAACACGTCCCTAACTATTGTTATTGCTACAATGAATTACTAACTAAAGACCAAAATTATATTGGATAAAAACTGCTATTGAATGCTACAATCATTCTTCCTTACTACATAGGAACTTACCTATTACACAAATCATAACAGTCCACCAAAACTTTATTTGGCGATCAGAGGTCTCATTCCCAACCAACAAACACGAAATTGATCACCTAGTGAAAAGTCGTACCACAAAAGTAAACGCCATATAACATACATACCTACCATATATCTATAGTGGAAGAAATTCTTAAAAATATGAACGGAGCACAAATGACGCCAATGTGGATATGGCAATAATTGTATACGTTACCCTATACACATGCACATATATCAACCGCCGATATTCAAGCATATAACAATTTATGTTAGCTTTCAATCTAACAAGGAAATAATCATATTTCACCTTGCGTAGGAAAAAATTCGACGTGACTCTACCGAGGAATCGATGAGATTGGTTTTTTATCGAGCAACCTTAACGATGAATGATGTTTCAGGTTCGACAAACGCACGTCTTGTTCGCTGAAAGAATAGTCTATATACAGCAAACAAGGCACGCGTTTGTCGAAAAAAACACGATAGACCTATACAAGTTTAATATATGTCTGCTCTATCACATATATCAAACTCGTATAGGTCTATCGCCGTCGACAAGCGCGTGTCTAGTGCGCTGTATGTACATAGTCTGTTCTTTCAGCGAACAAGGAGTGCGTTTGTCGAACCTTAAACTGGTGTTTCATAGGTTTACTACAAACCAGGCAACCAACTACTCCCTACTGTTCACACAACGTTACCAATTTGACGCCTTATATATTCCCAATTACATTTCGACCTGATTTTTCTCATTATATATAGATTCAATTACATTAAAGAACCGTATTAGATGGAAAACGATTCTTCCCTAAGAATCTTTATTTTCTAAAAATTTAACTTCTTTCGCAGTTTGATGTTCTCGTAACTAACAGCCGCTATATAAATTTATATCCAGATGCAGTGTATAACTTTCCAGTACGTACATTACGTAAATATACAGTAGGTAGCCATTGAATTAGAAACCATTGCCGATGAATATATTACTTTTATTTTTACATGTCAGAAAAATATCGGAAAGGGATAGGTATTAAAAATCTACTTAAGTGACAAATAGTGAAATACAGATTACGTTTGTTAAGAGAAAATGAATTCATCTCTTGTGATGATTAAAACTTTTGAGTTAATTGTACCACCATATAGGTAAATGAAAACTACAAATGTACTCTACAGAATGTATTTCAGGCATTAGAAAATGCATGTATGGACTTATTTCTTATTTAATGGCCTAGAAATAAGAAAATAATAAAACGTATATTTCGTGACTCTCAGATAGTTATTAGTGGGTCACACTGTAATACATTCTGTAAAGTTAATTTGTAGCTTCCATCGTCCTCCTACAGTGATTGACGTAATTCAAAAGATGAGTATCTGTCGCACCAGGAAATATAAATATTCTATCTATTCTAGATGAAATGAATACCTTCTCAAAAGAAGTTTCTAATTCGATGGTAACCTGCTGTAATATAGTGAAAATGTGTGAGAATATGAAGTGGTATGAAAATGGCCATATGCAAATACATACCGGGTGACTATTTGAAAACTTTCAATGGGCTATATGTTTTTCAAGGTAGTCTCAAAATAGCGGTGCAAATGTGGGGGCAGCCGCAACTCTTCATGTCTCACATCGTTTAAAAGCTCTTGAAGAATGTTTTTATTGATACCATGCAAAGATAATATTGGGTAAGTAATTATTAACTCATCCGGTAATAAGGTATAGGAAACATTTAATTTAGATCAGTTTGCGTTAAACGTCAATTGATAATTGAACAAGAAAAAAGTAGTGCTGAAAGAAATTGATTCTTAATCATACAATTATAACAGTGAACTGCGAATTTAGGTATATGGTTTGTTTATGATTTCTTAAATCGCCTGATAAATAATTCTTAAGTCCAAATAAATAGTACTTGGTAATTTTATTACATTTCATTGTCTAATATTTTTGTGAAAGAAATCATCATACGAAATCTGCGAATTCAGAATTTCTATGTATAGAAATGAGAACATCAGTACATTAAGAACAGTTACTGGTTTTCAAGCTAGATATTCTGGAGAGAAATGTCAGTCTTACGTACGTCCGTACATTAATTTCGAAATTTTGAGGAACGAGGTCGGTAACAAAGGACTTGCAGAACCACGATTACTTGAAGGCAAGAAACAGAAGTTTTGGGGCTGATTGAAATGACTCCAACATTATCTTTTTGTAAGGCATTTGATGCAACAGGAATTTCTCCAAAATCAGTACAGCAAGTGCTTAGAGTTCATACATGTTTAATGTATATTACATGTGAACGCAATACAAAGGGATGACCGAGAAAATTCGAACTGTCCAGGAATTAGTGAACAATATTTGTTTTAGTGACAAATTCACGTTTTTCGTAAATGAAATAGTCAGTAAACGTAATTGCCACCACTAGTTAGGTGACAATCCACATCTGTTTCGGGAAGGACATACACAACAACAACAGAAACTTAACGTATGAAAGAATATTATTCAACAAATTCAACTAAATTTTAATGGAGAAGTTTCATCGTACATGAGGCGGATGACCAGCAAGATGTGGGTGGAAATATGAATCTCCGTGAAGACTTAATTCATTTTTATCAGGAAGAAGCACCACCTCACTACGTAGCCCACATTCCATAGTTTACGCACGACACATTTCTTCACCAATGGTTTCGCAAGAGAGATAGAATAGAATAGCCAGAAAAATCGCCAAATTTTACACCTCCAGATCTGGGCGTATTTAAAGTCGTAGATGGTCAAAATTCCACCGGATTCAGTTGAGCATCTACGTAGCATAACATTCGAGAATGTCATTAAATTCCGAGGACTATGTTCGAAAATGTGTAAACGGAATTTCATGGACGATTACATAACTGAAAAGAACTGTGAACATTTCAAGCAATTTGTTAAATGAAATATTTTATTTTGCATATAAAAGGGTAATAAATCGATAGCCTATCGTTTTTAATAGAATTAAATAGCTAACAATGGTCCTAACAGCTTATAACTAATCAGTCGATAATTACTTATCCGATGTTACCAATTGCAAGTATATTTGAAAAGTTTCCAACGATATGTTACATGAGGAAGGTTGTTATTTATAATAAGATTTTGAAGTTGGTGCTGTTGAGGCCATTTTGGTTTCTCTTCCATGCTACCGAAACGGTTTTAAGCATTTTATGATACCTTTAACCCTTAACTGGTGATATATGTACGTCTCCTGGGACGTAACTTGTGACGTGAGATCACCGAACTTTATGGTAAAAATCAGTCGTAAAGTGAATATGTCGTTGAATATGATTTAGTATGTTTCCCCACTATAATACGATGTATTTCAGGCAAAAATATTATTACCCACCTTTAGACACATACATATATTGGTACTTTCAACATTAAGATTGTAAGACATGTACAGGCACTGAAGTAGATACGTATGTGTATGCGCGTTTGTTATGTGCATCAATCTTAAAAGTACTAAAGTGACCAATGATACCACGTCACCATTTAAGGGTAAACAAGAATATAGCCAATTGAAGGTTTCCAGCAGACATCCGGTATGGTAGAAACGAACAATAAAATTTAAACATTTTTAATTTGCATCAAAACTTATCTTCAAATCGGGAGTTGTTTTGTGCGTCTTTAAAGTCGAGCAGTGAGAGTGAACGCAAAACAGTTCGGAAAAGGATGTTAAATACAAAGTGCAGTGTACGAAAATTAGTACTAATAATTAGGACCATTGGCAATAAATATTGGAGGTTTCCAAATCAATAAAGCTAGTATCTGCATCACGCTTCAAGGAAACACAAATGGTGAGTATTCATGCAATTTTACTAACTAGTCTTAAGTTTATTCCTCTTTCGGGCTATTGACTTTACTTAGACCCTATCATAATGAGTGCTGCCAAAATTTCTTTCCAACTACGATCGATTTTTTGCAGTGCTGCTTTCTTCACCTGTTTTTGTAGGCTTTCTTAGCCGATTGGCTATATTACGCCCGATTCAGACTATATGTATATGCACCTCCGTTTTGTCCAGTATCCGTAAAGATATCTCATATAGAACTGAAGGGATGGCTACCCATATTGCGTTCTGTTAACATTCTGCACGGATCAATTAAACTACATGAACAGTGAACGCGGCGGATGTGTTAGGTATGTTGTGAATCAGCCTCTAGTCTAGCATTTCTTCCAGTGTAAACTGAGCGCCATATCCTTTCAAAGTCTACTGTTGACATTTTTCTTTGAGTTTCCAACATCACATATGCTAAGATCGCTAATTGATCGTAAATACATTATGTGTTTTCAGCTGTTCCGACTAACACGAAGATCAAAACTCGTTGAATAAGGACACGTGAAAACCAATTCTTCTCTCAAAATGACACCTTCATCTTCTGGGGTTAAAACTTTATTTTTAAAATCTCAATTTTTGTAGGCATTTTAAATCGACGCAGTGAAAACAATGTGGACGAAATATTTTTTTGACGTAATCCAATAATCGAATCATTAGGAAATTGTAACGCATGTAATCTTTCATTCCGTGCTATTTCTTTTAAACAGAACTTTGGTTTTTAACTCTAAGTTTTTCTGTTTCTTCTTAAATTGATTGGTAACGCTGAAAATAAACTCTGAGATAAACAAGGAACTATTTTAAGACCTAGGAGCTAAACGTTTAGATTATTTATACTTTTCATTAAGATAATACTCTCAATGTAGAAAAGAAGTTACTGTGCAATGAACGTGTATTTTCATACAGATTTGTGTGTGATTATCCAGTTGTATGACTCCATAAATAAACAAACGTATTTGTTATACAGCTGTGCGTTCACATACCTGCTTTTGCCTCTAACCAGCGTCTATATTTAAGATAACACCTCTGTGGCGACGTAATTACCTGCACACAATCACGATCGAAGCAGTTTAGAGAGAAGCGCTTGTGAGTGGTTGGTTCTTTTTACCTAAGAAGCTCAACACTAAGTTTCGACAAACGAGTGCATGATAATTAGAGTTTGTTAAAACAGCTGGATGACGTGGTATCATTAAGTAGTGTAAATCTGACTGACCCTGTCATTCCTTCCAATTTTATTATGCAATTATAACTTATCAATAACAACTTAGTTCGATTTACACTACTTAATAATAATACGTTATCCACCTTTTTAACAAACTCTAATGATAAGTTATCATTAAGTAGTGCAAACCGGACTGACGCTGTCACTCCACCGCATGTCTCTACTAACGTGCAAGGCACGACAGCGTCAGTCCAGTTTACACTGTTTATCATGCACTCGTTTGTTGAACGTTACTTATCGCTTACAAACTATTTCAATCTATGTATGTATGTATGTATCAGGACTGCTGTCTTTCCGCTGAGCCTCTCTAGCACACCATAATATTTTTCACCCTTGACTTGTAACTTGTTTACTAGTTTAATCACCATATCAGTTGACAAATACACTTGAATATTTTTAAAATAGGTAAGTTTAAAGTGAACCTTTACATAAGAAATGATCGTATTGAACAACGAGCGTTATAAAACTGTGATTTTTACAATTTCAAACGTAGCTTGAGGCGTAACAACGCTTTGAAGAAATCAATCCAATGATTAGTGACAAGTCGTGTTTATTAGCTACCATGAAGCTGTGACACAATGAATTTCAACGTGGTTGACTGCTGAAATAATTTTGGGGCTCCATACCTAAAACGCTCTTTACTGAAAAGAAATATGAGTTCCGTTCACAACTTGATGGGAGATGACTGACATATAAATGTAAGGAGTATTCAAGTAATTCCGAGGACATTACACAAGAATATCAACGAACATAAGCTTTATTCTATATTGTATTCCCCACAATTTTTTGACTCCAGTCCAAGAAGAAGCCTGTGTAAAATACTGCAAATCTACACTAGATCGCTTCGATAATGATTTGTCTCACCTGGAGTATATTCATGGATACTGCTATGATCCCGAAAAAAAGGAAAAATCGGCAGTTTGTATCTTATGACTGGGCTTCAATAAAAGTTATTCGTCAAGAAGCAAGAAGATGGTTGCTACATCTTTTGGAATCACTGGACTTGTTTCCACTGTAGCATTGGAGGATCGCCGTTGATCACTACAGTTTAGCACTAGTTCTCAAAATGCGTTCTAAAGGCGCTCAAGAGGACGTATCACCAGCATTTTTGGTAACACTTGAGATCACACTGTTGCTTGAACAATTAAGTATCTAGATACCCAAAACATTACAATAATAGGTCACGCACCAGACCTGCCACCTAATGATCTCCTGATGATTTCTCCACTTGAAAATTGAAAAAGTAGAGATGCTTTAGAGATTAATTTTCGCGTATGCAAAAAGCATTGACTGTAAGGTGTAATACTGTCAAAGCTCTTTAATCGAGGGGTTCCGTAAATACGCCTCGAGTATGGAGTCCTTGAATAGAAAATAAAGAAAATGTGTATGATGTTCCAAAGTTACGAAATTAAAAACTAGTTGTCATAAAAAATGCTTTTAGTTGTAGTTTATTAACAAAAGTAACATAGCTAATTATCAGCCTTAGAGAGTGACTTCCACATCATTTAAAAGATGTACTTTCCCTATGAAATTCATAGATGGACAAATATTTATGAAAAAAACACTTTTTCTGAGATTCTTTTAAGGTCATTGTCTTTTTCCGTAATTGTTGTAAGTTCTTCTTCATTAAAATCCATCTTAAGTATTTCTTCCAATTCCACTTCAAGGAGGTCCTCGTCTTGCAAGTTAAATAAGTCTTGAATGCTCGTTAATTAGTAGTATTCGAAAGCACCTTGTTTTATAGACATCTTCTTCCACAATAGACTTCTTTTTCTCTTAGTTCTTACCAATATCGGACTTGTACAAATCGTCAATCGTACTAAAAATACTAAGAGTTGGCTTTATCTGGGAGATTCCACCTGCAATAGGAATTTCTAATGTGCTAAACATCGTATTGACACCTTATTGGCGCCTACGGTTTTATGTCCTATCTTATCCCAGAAAGTGACATGCCGAGATTATTATCTGCAATTAAAAATCATCGCCCTTGGTCGGATCTGAACCCACAACTTTTGGATCTTGAGACCTAAGAGACTTGTTGCAACAGTATTAAATACATTTAGATTATATTCTGCGAAAAGTAAGAAAATGCCACTGGGCGGACCAAGAGCACTACGGTATATAGTATGCGTATGTATGTGGCTTGGTGGCTCCGAACCCTTACACCAAAATGTAGAAATGGCAAAGAGGATGATGAAGTTATTACGCCCTCAGAAATTTACTTTCAAAATTCATCTCAACATGCTACTGCTAGTATAGCCTCTGTAGATGCAGTTCCTCGCACAAATTTGTTGATAAGGAGTGTCTTTCGCTCTCTGAAATTGTTAAATCAGCCTCCTGATGCTTATAATCCTCCAGTTTAAAATGCGCGTAAAGAGCTTAACTTTTTCACGGATTGTTACACCACTTACCAACACATTTTTCTGGTTACGGTCTTCAATCCACAGTGATAATGTGGCTGCTATTTTTCAATTACTCGATCACGATTTCTTTGCTAATAGTGAGATTAAAGCCATATAATCCCTGATTTTAATAAATGTTAAATTCGCGTTATCAACTATGGCTCTCATTAAATGCATTTTGGATTTAATTGTACTCAATTCTAATAATTTTGATTATAATTCTAACCACTGAACACAAACAGATACATAAAAGTAATTCCGTCACTTGAATGTAATATAGAAGTTTCATAAATTCGTATTCTTGAAGAAAACAGTGACAATGGCTTACGGTACGTTTCGAATAATCTACACAGCATGAGATACTAAATTCAATCTCTCATCGCTGGAAGACTGATTTACGTTCTTGAAATCTATTTAATTGGTGTTCTCCGCCATTTAACCATAAAAGTTACAATAAAGTTCTGCAAGCGTAAGTATTAAATGACGGAAATTAACGATAAATTACATGCTCATAAATTTAACCAACATAATTTTCCGCTCAATTTGTGAGTAACTACGGTCTTTACGACTGCATATGCCACCGTCTGAGAAATATGTTTTGCGAATACATAACTGTCGCTATAAATTTATTTTTAAAGCTGAAAACAAACGCATTTTTCAATTGTGACTACACCAAGACAACATATGTATATGTAGGTACTTGACATATTTTATTTAATCTCTATCTTCAAATCCTTAATCTTGCTATAGAACTGACTGTTTACAACTAATATTAAAATGATTTTGGGGCAAGCTAGTTGCCCAAAGCGTGATTAAGATCTGCTAACTTTAAAGAATTTGGAGTAAAACTTAACGTGTGTGTACCTGTTAAGGTAATATCTCTCTTATGCTACGCAGATGACAGTAACTTTCGACAAGAATGGCAAAGATCTGCCACATAACATAGACGTATAGACGTATACCTAGAGCAACTAGATAAATGCCATATGAAAACAAACATTACAAAAAGAAAGACAATGATGACCAGGTGTACAAGTATGAAATGCGGACTGTTTTTCTAGGAAATATCTTAAATTCGGAAGAATGATAAAAAGTACTTTATTCAAAGTATGCTCCATCGCTTGTTATACACTTTTGGCATCTTTCGGGCAATTTGTGAATACCACACCAGCAAAAATCATTCCCTTTGTTGCGAACCCTTCATCAAGCCATCTTTTTACATCTTCGTATGAACCAAAGCACTGCTCAGCAAGTGCGGAACCCATCGATGCAAACTAGTGGTAATCAGAAGGAGCCAAGTCTGGTGAGTAAGCCTCATAGGGTAGAACTTCTCAGCTGAGTGCTTCCAACGTGTTGCGAACTGGTTTTGCCATGTGGTGGAGCATTGTCATGAAGGGAAATGACTTTGTGTTGCCTCTTTCAGTATTCTGGCCTTCTTTCAAGCGAAGCGAATGGTTCAAATCGGTCAATTGTTGTTAATAACGTTTAATATTTACCGTTTCCCAGGTTTTAACAGCTTATAATAGATCATGTCCCTCTGGTCCCACCAAACACAGAGCATCGTCTTTCTGCCAAAGCAATTCGGTCATGCGGTCGATGTGGATAGTGCGCCTGAGTCTACCCATGATTTGTTTGCAAAATGGCACATGTGTTTTGCACTTTTCCATTTGCTTGTCGTTCAACTCGTGTGGTACTCACCTACCGATCTTCTGAATCTTCCCCATATCTCGTAGCCGATTGGAAACAGCTTGTTGACTAACGCCAAATTTCTCGGCGAGTTGCCTTTGTCTTTCCAAATCATCTTCGTCCAACAATGCACGCAATTCCAAATCTTCGTATTTTTGGCGGTTCTTCACGTTCCTTGTGTGCAACATCGAAATCAGCACAACCATCGTTCCCACGTATCTTGCGATGGAGTGTGTTCACCATAAGCTTTTCGAAGTAATCGAAATGATTCAGCAGCCGTTTTCTCCAAATGAAAACAGAAAATTAATGCTGTTCGCGAATACTCTTTGTTCTGTATAAATGTTGACATATTGCACACAACACTATGCACACACTTTTCCAGTTTATCACTCATGCGCGTATGACACTTGTTGATGATGATGACACAACAAAATGGCGCAGTGTCAACTCTTTATAGCACAAACTGCGTTGGTGCACATCTGTTGTCTGATATCCGCATTTCATACTTGTACACCTGGTATAGGGCCAAGTAGCACGCAAAACCAACACCATATAAAGATAGATGACAAAGAATTGAGCAAATAGGTAGATTTCCATACCTGGGGGCTACCATAAACAGTAAAGGTACCTTAAATAACGGAATAAATGAAAGAGTAGCTTAAAACAGGTCGATTCTTCAATGCCATAAAATTTAAGTTCTTAAATAAGAAAGAAATTCCATCAGGAGTCGCGGTGGATGTAGTCAAGGAAATAGTAAAACCAATCCTATCCTTTAACTGCAGAAGCTGGAATACAACTGAAGAGATAAAGAAGTAAATTAACGAGTACAGAAATGATATTTCTCTGTGAAAAATGCAAGCCAAAACCAGAAGAGGCAGGATCAGAAAGAAAGTATATAAAGAACAACTGAATACAATGCCAATAGAGACAACTTTAGAACAGGGACAATTCATATACTTGGGACATATACAAAGAATGGAGCAAGACAGGGTAGTAAAGAGAATATAGTACACGAAGCTAGAGAAATAGGGAAAAGAAAAAGAGCTAGACCGAGAAAGACCCGGAGGAAAGAAATTAAAAGAGCAGTAGAAAAAGAGGAGTGGAAGGGAAAGGTATCCCAAAATTCACCCAAGATAGAAGTATGTGGAAAAAAGAAATGGAAAAATAAAATCGAAGAAGAACAAAGTGTCCGATGCTCGGCACCCAAGGCTTACACCGAACGGTAGATAGGCTATTCGTTTTTGAATTACAAAACTTTAAAGAATTTGGAGTAAAAGTTTGATGCATGTTTACACGTTAAGGTGATATCTCATAAAAAATGGCTTTACTAACTAAGGAGAATTTCTCTCCAAAAAATCTGAAAAGTTCTCTTGATTGTTTACATTAGTTTGCTTGTAGTTCTTTCTTTGAATATCAAACATTTTGCAAAATGTCTTGCTACAGAAAAAGTTTGATTTCAAATTTGATTTCTGTAAATTTTATTTATTCATTTACTCACAGATTTTGGAAAATGCAAAAATGACATTGACTGCCAATCTAAAATCTTGCATTGTTAATATAAAAACTACATTGCACGGAACTCGTTCAGGTCTTCTCGATTTCATGGAATTGGATGGATTTCTTGGACTGATTTTGTGCAATCCGACCGGTTTTACCGTTAGAGTAATGCTAAAAATAACACGCCAGTGGGCTATACTTGTGAAGGCGCGTTGACTGGTATAACAATGAACATTCTAGGGTCCTATAGGATCCGAAACTGGTATGCGATTTTTACCATTTTTAGCTAGTAATTTAGTTAGCAATTGATGGGATGTTCTGAAATATTCTTGTTTAGAGATTGTAAAATTACTTATGTTTGCGTCGATGTTATTACAATACATATTAAGATCTTCTGTTAGAAAAATAAATAAGTTAAATTGTTAATGGAAATATTTATTTAGTTACACATAAATATAAAAAGTAAAAGTAAGTTTGACCTCGAACCAGCCGAAAAGTATTCACTTAATTCAAGCTTAAAATAACATGTATGAATTCAAAGTCCTGATATAGAAAAGAATGTAAATAGTAAAGAGTAAATAGAAGTTTATTTTAATGTTTTTTAAAAAGTCTCAAGTTATAGATTTAATTTCTGGTTTCATAAACAGATGGTGGAAATTATTTAGGGAAATCACCACATACTTAATTAGCTCTGCGATGTGGAGCCGAAGTTACTACGTTACATACATATGTATATGCATTGTACTTTCTATGCGGTAGCTTTGTGAAGCAAAAAATTCCACATTTTCGCATAATATCGTCACGAGTGAATAAAATGTTTAAAATATTTCTGTAAGGACCGCGAAGTGCGCAGCTTTTTTCACAATGTTACAATTCGTAAAGGGAACGCGTTCATATCGAATTATGTAACTTTTAGCTCGCTATTTTAGTCTGTACATACTTCTCAAAGAAACCGAAAGGCGAGTGGCAATTTCTTTCCTGATAGAAATAGAAATACAAACAGACAAAATTTATGAAAAAGTTCTTGATACTGCTTCAGTCATAACCCTTGACAAAACAGATAAGCATTTACATACAGTTACTCTCAAGCTTAAGCGTACACCAACAAGAAAATGAAAGCGTGTGGATTATTGTCAAGAAAATTTTGCATAATACGAAACACAAATAATATTCCAATACGTACAGAAGTTAAATATAACCATTTGAAAATGAATTCGGTGGTGTAGGGGCTTGGATATCGGTCTCTTAAGCTAAAGGGCCCAAAGTTATACTCGACCGAGAATGGCGATTCTTAATTGCAGATAAAGATGTCGGCATATCTTCTTCTTGGGTAGGAAGTAAAATCGTAGGCCTTGTTTGGCAGGTTAAAGACCCTTATGCCTCTGCCGATGTGCAATTGCCCTAGGTTCAGACAAATTCTAGTTGGCCGTACTAATGATGTCTTCCAAAACCGAGTATCCATATAAGTGCAAAGGATATCTGCCTATCTGCACTTAGCACTAATAAACCAAACGAAAGAAAAAAATTATTTGCACCAAAGAAACTGATGCATAATAATAGTAACTATCCCAAAGAAAGTGAGTTCAGGAATTTAGCGCTCCCGAGGTACCCGAGTTAAAACCCGAACTAAGGTGAAAGGTAACGTGCCGAAAGTTGCGTGGCCGCAGGGGAGTGCGCTATTTAACGTTCCCCTGGGGGCACCAGGTAACACCCCTTGTAATTAGCCTTACCCGATCAAGCGGGGCTCTGATCGGGGAGGGGGGGCAGATACTCCCGTAGCTACTCTTCGTACAGCTACGCTATCTGGAATTTCCAAGGCTAAAATGCAAAAGCTTGTGGAACAGGGCTAAGGTTACATGCAGGATAAAGAACCATAATCAAAGCCAACTTCACTAGGCACGCACAAGGGGCCAGGGTTTAGTCTAGATAAAGAAGTTAGGCCTCAACAGACGGCGGAGGCTACTGAACGTAAGGAAAGGGCGGAAGTCCAAAAGGTGAGGTCGGAGGCAGTACTCCCGCTGGTATTCCGAAAGGCAAGGGGCCAGAAAGAGGCTGCTTTAGAGAGTATCGCGGTAATATGCAACGACTATCCAGCCACCCAGATGGAGCCGGTAAAGCTTAAGGCAGTCCAGGACTCTATTATGGAGGTATATAACAACATTACGGAGCAACGGCTTCAAGTCCGCTTTAAAAGTGCATGTATATGCGGAAGAACCGCTCTCAAAGCTGTTAAGTCTACTTAAAGGAATAAAGCTGGAGAACGTATTCTAAGGAGGCATGAGGACCACAATAGATCTGGGAAGGTCGCAGTGGGTGTGTAAAACAGTAGCACCTTATACCACCACAAAATTGAGCGTATACCGTCTCCTTTGTAACTTATCTATCTTCCTCCTTCGCCATCTATCATGGCTTACAGACATTATGGATACAAGTGCTTTGTTACTGTTGCTGGCACAATTTTGAGAAATTTCCATAATCTTCTTCCTGAAATTAGTTTTGTTTACCAAGTGTTTTGTTTGATACTTTTTAACACCACTCTAAGAACCCAGTCCAAATTCATTCTAGTTATGCGGTAGAGTACATAATATCGTAACTTCGCCACATGATATAACAACCATTCTTGAACAATAAAAATAATATGCTTCGGATTATTGTCTTACTGAAACTAATAGACATGAGACATTATTGCAATTGCAATTATTTGCTAAAATATGTCCTTAAGGGGAATTCTGATATACTTATTTGTTTTGGCTGGTTATGCGGCTGTTGATCTATAGCAGGTATGGGCAACCTCGGCCCGCGGGCCACATGTGGCCCTCGAGTAAGATTTGTCCAGCCCGCTACTGAATTCTTTCGTTGCATATTAGCACGGCCCGTCTAAACTTAATTCATAATGAATCATAAGGATACTACAAAAATGTATATTTTTCAAGATTACTCGCAGCATAAAACTTCTACAAAAAAAAGGTTGCCCATGCCTGGATCTATAGCCTTGTGATAAATTCCGAAGAGTATTCACCAACCTGTATGATATTATCGATGGCCCAGTAAATTCCAATTACACTCAAGAGCGCCATGCCCAATGGCTCAGGAAAGCGGACAACACGAACAAATTCATTACACGTAGTCAGGGAACAGATTGACGGAGGTTCATTTAAGTCGCATGCATTTGCTTAGTAGTTTTAGTAGCAGAATAGAACCTCAGCAAGTTATGCCAAAATCTGCATATATGCCGATTGTGGATGGCTTCAGAACAGAATTTTCAATAAGCGATTGCCCAAATAACTGTTCAAGTAAACGTTTCGGCAACAACAATCACTACATCTGTTTAAATTAATTGGGTGGTTTGGATTGTTTCAAGAGGTTGTGTTTTTGATAATTGTGATATTGCGGAATATACGAGAGACGTGGTGAATGTGTAAGTGGGAAATTGATCTGTCGTGAATGATATTCAGGTCCATCATGCAGTTAATATGGATTTGACGTGGGGGAAAATAATAATGATTAACAGCTAGAGTTACACATTCAGCTGTGTACGTTAGGCAATAGATACCCTCCTCGTATTTGGAGCTTAACTAATCTTTAACGAAATATTTGGACACTTGAAAATGTACCATTTTGGAAATAGCACATGAGTTTAGAAGAGAATGTCTTGGACAGAATTTATTCGAAAACGTCGATCCTGGTTCAATAGCAATATTGATGGAATCAGCAGTAATACGTAGTTGGACGATATCGCATCGAAAATCTTTTTCAATGGTTTGCTAATTTTAAATTAAAATACCACAATATCTGAAATCGTGAAACCAGCACCACGATTTGATCATGCTGGCTCTAAAGTCGATTATGTATTTCTTATACTTGGTGGTAAATTGGATAATAGCATCTTATTAAATGAATTGTGGATTTTTGATGTGCATGATCTTCAACCCAAGTCATTAACTCGACACACACTAACAAGGGTTAATGATTTTATTCTTTAATTTGGGGAGAAGCCTTCTAGATTTTTCATTCAGATTACATAGCATCACTTTAAAAGCAGATGTAACAGAGCAATCACAAAGCGTTGGAGTACATGGTAGGTAGGAACTCGATCTTAGGAAATTGCCCATAACTCTCTATCATAGCACCACTAATTCTCTTTAGTATACCGGGGGATCGTTGCTGGAGTTGCAAGATTATCGGACACATATGTTCCTAGAGAAAGGGCATACATACTGCAAATATACTAAGAAATGATCCTATTGTGTTGGTAGATAGTCTCATACGCGCAACAAAGAGGAAATATGTTGTAATACCACCTCAGTTGTCACGTATGAGTAAATCTAGAAATTTTTGGAAAAGGTAACGATTTTATTTATCCAAAACAAGAAATAGCACTTTCTCAAATTGCAGCATTTTTTCATCTTACCAATAGTTCCATAAAAAACTTAAGACAAGTTGCACCGAGACCGACATTAATTCCCAAAATAACGAAACCACCTATGTTTTATGGTGGCAGCTAGATTTCCTGTGGACGACTGTTAGATGAAAATTCTAACTAAAATGAAGCATTAATTTTAATATCCACAACACTTTATATGATAGGAGGTATTTTGCCAAACCCTTTATGTTTTGTATTTTCTTATTGGTGTACGCTCAATTTTGACAGGAGTTGTATATTTTCTGTAAGAGATTTTATGTTTGAAATTTTATTCTGATAAAGAATTTTTTAGTTTGCAATTACCGCCAATGACGAAAAACACTTTCGTGATCTTTGAGAAGGTTTTAGTATATATTTTTTTATATTTAAAAAGCCTTGAATTTAGATAGAATTACGTAATTATAATCAACGCTTCTTTATGAAATTTTAATAAATAGTTACATTTATTTTGAAAGATAATTACGTATCTTCCGATTTTCTTTGTAACTTTTTTACTAATTGTCGTCATTGGTAATGATAAAGCAGCGATACGAACATTCCCTGATCACGTTTTACAAATAACACACTCGTGATAAATATTATCACTGGCCTAAATCCCAGTCTGAACGTACATATAAACAACCGTGAAATTGAAATGAATTTGAGGATATGATATAATATATTACATCTGATTGGTACCGCGGAAGTAAATGTGTGTAATTGATAAGTTAGTCCTGTGGAGTGAGTTGTAGAGCGTCGTTATTAAAACTGTAAGCATGAGTGTAGATATACGTAATTGTTTGTTATTGTGAATTTTAAATAATTTCATCTTCTTATGTATATATTGCGTCAATGCGTTTGTCCTATGTATTATTTTATATTCAAATTGTAGACGCACATTTAACCAGTAATGCAGAAATAGTAATAATTAAGTATCACTTTACAATTTTGCAACGAAATTAAGTATTAACATATTATGTATAAGATATAAATGACATAATCTGGATAAGTATATAAATAAATACGGGGTGCTATTCTCTTTCTGTGGAGCCTAGTGAACCGGTTGAGAGTATATTAACAAATGACATTTATTTATAATTCTTCAATTTTTCTTCCTGTATTTTCGCATGCGCGAAAATCAATCTTGAAAATATTTTTTTCCATTTGTTTAGTGGAAGGTTCTTTATTTAATTTTTAAACGGGTCTATTGCTTCTTCGGCCGATGCAAAACGTAAACTCTGGAACTTATCCTTTACACGTAAAAACAAAAGAAATCATTTGGTGCCAGGTTTAACCTATATACTGAAGAACTCATTGCAATCTTTTGAACATTCAAATACTAAATCATTGGAACACCAGTGTAAACTCCAGCGCTGTCAATTTTTCTTTTTGGTAACTTCAGACAAACTATTCGTAGTGAGCCACTAACAGTAACAGGAAAGCAATCGCTCAGGCACATGGAACGTATTCAGTGATTTGAAAATATATCGCCTTTGTCTTTATTTCCATTTTTTCTCGAATAACCTTTATTTGGACTGTCGCATGCTTAATTCGATAAAAATGGAAACAAAGACATGGGCGCCATATTTTTTCAAATTACTGGATAAGTTTCCATTGTAACACCGGTGATCGCTTTACTGTTACTGCTAGTTACTGCACGGGCTTCATCATCTGTAGTGATGTTGGACCATACCTTACAATCCGTTGTCAAAGCGATCTAGTATGGATCTACACCATTTCAATGTTTTTTAACAAAAGTTCAAATTGTGGTGAATTTAACAGGAACAAAACTTAAGTACCTTCAAATGCTTGTGTAAAATGGTGTTAATGATGTTAGTTGCTTTCCACTAACCTTTAAAGTTGCTGGAATACTCTTACAGTAAAATGTCGATCTTTTTCAATCATATTCCAAATAAGACCAATTTTTTTTGGAAATGGCCGTTTCTTCGCGTAGGAGGTCGAAAACTGTTATTTAAGGAAAATCAACCTCCTTGAAGTTCATTGTACCATCGTTTCATAACACGACTTGTCACTAAACACTCGAATGATATCGTCAAAATATTGTCTATGGTTTAATCCACGTGCTAGATTCTAAAATACCACAGCTAAATAATGCTTTGTTCAATATCACAATTTTTTATGCAAAGGGTCACTTTCATCATACATATTTGAAAATATACAAACAAAGGGCTAAACTATTACAACCATTAAGCATGTAAACACGTGAAGCACAATAGGCCAACGTGGTCGCAGTGCAAAGGGCCACTTTGGGCCAAACCCCACTCCATTACATTACATGTAAACACGTAGCGTAAAATGTCAAACAAAATTTATTGTAAAATATAGTTTGGTAAAAGGTTTAGCGCTAAGAGAATATCTCTCGTATATAAAATGCAATATTATAGTCGTTAAAAAGAGTTCAGTTTATTTCCAGAGAGAATCGATTAGTAGGGAAATGGGACGAAAACATAAATATTTATGATTTTACTCGTATTGTTCTCCTGGTGATGTTAATCCTTTCTAAATATAGTATGCGCTTGCAACTGTGCCAATCCTCAACAATTATAAAGTTGAAGCAAAACTTAACAATTTGTGTAATTCTGAATTATATATGTAGTTAGATTCGACTTCTGCTGCACAATTTTGAGTTTGTTCACATCTTAATCTCTAAATTTAGCAAAAGTTTTTATTGATCCCGTAATTTAATAACATACTTCAAAACAATATCGGTTCATTATTAAAATGGTGGGAAACATCTGATGTGGAAAGACATCGACGGTATTTTGGGTCGCTTAGAGTTTTCGGTTGTTTTTCTTTGCCTATCGTCTTTTGGAATTTTTCAACTTTGGAAATAATTCGGATAGAATCAGAACCCGAATCTCCCTGGCCCTGATAATGTCAATCAGACCGCTTTTCATATATGTACTGTAAGAAAGGAAATATTTAGGCACTTCTACACTTATGTTTTATTCTTCTGGTAATACGACTTATTCAATCTTAAAGAACATCAACCTCCACGAATGTTGGGCTGGACGTAATATTGAGCAATTCGCAAGGTTCTTCTTGCAGAATTTTCTCTACTCTTTGCTATTTTGGATTTCGTTTTATCCTTTCTTTAAAGTTCTCCTCTCTTTTTCATTGGTAGAGGAACCAATGTAAGGAAATTTTGGAGTAAGACGGGGAGTATATTATTATAATGGTTCAGAAACCTGGAAACGTAGCAAATATCTCTACAGGAGGTAATAAACGTTTATAAACAAGTGCTTACCTATCGATTGTAGAATTTTGTATTTAACAAAATAACCAATGAAGACTAATGGAAACTACCGAATCCAAGGAAAATCTATTGGTGACCATTAAAATGACTGCAACAAACCTAACGAGGCAACTATTAGCACAGAAGATGAAAGAGTAATAGGAAGATCGAAGAAGAAATACCTTGGGAATAATTATAAACCAGGACTAAAATAAATGGGCCAAAATTAAATTTAGCGGAACGAATGACAAAGGGTTGAAAACAATATAGAAAATTAATAAATAAATTGGGACGCGACTCGGCGGCAGACGCTTGAGATTAGCAACTTTATTCCCAAAGATCCTTTGCTAAAATAATTATAAAAGGATATCCTTTGCCAAGGGTAACTGGTACATCAAAACAGAACAACGCGTCAACACCTTGGCGTGCTGACCAACAATTGTATTGCAATTTTTAACCATCAATAAACTACAATGGACGTTGAAAGCATCTGCATTTCCACTCAGTACAAAGGAGTGGACTTTGTGGTTGTTCGTCGGTGCTAAAAGTAGTATTATAATTTGTCTGGCTGCAACATGTGGTAAGAATCGCACGTGCGGTTAAGTGGGTGGAATCGAGGCGAGCTTAAAAACATCTTCTGATGGTGATGGGAGAATTTTTTATGCCCCAATTTCTATACAATCTGTCCTATTTCGTAGGACATTAAATACATTGGTTTGATGTGTGGAGACATGTAGGGGATACCCCATTGGGTATTCCCAATATAAAATTTACATATGTATTTACACATATGCACACAACTGACTAAAAACTAAGAACTAAGTATTACTTAATCAAATCGAGTCTGTAAGTCATAGGGTTTAAAACGTTTGTGACGGTGTGTGTCATGAGTTTCTGTATAGAGTTTTTTGGCTAATATGTTTGGATGCACTAAGATTCTTTCTCTGTAGGAATGCTAAACTTGGTGATAACTTCCTTAACGGATTGTACACTTAGGTCACTGTGTATAACAGAGTTAGGTACGTACCATGGCGCGTTCACTGCCGAACGAAGCACTTTGTTCTGAAAGCGTTGAATTATGTCAATATTTGAATTGCAGGCCGTTCCCCACAGCTGAATACCATAAGTCCATATCGGTTGTAGGATGGTCTTATACACAAGTAGCTTATTGGTTCTTGTTAGTTATGACTTTCTTCCCAACATCCAATATAATTTGCTGTATTGGAGGCCCAGTTGCTTCCTTTTAGTCATTATATGTTTTTGCCACGTCATCCTCCTGTCAAGATGCATTTCTATATATTTCACGTGTTCTACATGCTCAAGAGGTTGGTCGTTGAATGTGATGGAAGGACAACTCTCTTTTCTCATTGTAAATGTAATGTGTACCGACTTAGTTGAATTTACCTTTATCCGCCATAATTGGATTTTGTTTATGTGGCCCTGCAGATTTCTTGAAGCTAATTCAGAGTTGTGGGGGATGACAATGCTGCGATGTCATCTGCATATGTAGCTACTTTTGTCAGTCTAGTTCTAGCCATGTCCGCGGTATACAAAAGATATAGTATAGGGCCCAGTATAAAACCCTGTGGTACTCCAGGGTGCACTGGCTACAAATCAGTATACTCGATGGGAGAATATGCAATATGCTTTTAAAATCTCAATGCAATACTTGTCCAGCGTGAAAGGAAGCTCACGTGCCACCCTGTCCTTTGCTCCTTTTGTAAATATAATAATAATAAATGAACCCAAGAGTATTTAGTTATGCAGTTACAAAATTGTTTTATAACAATTTCTGTATGTCATGTATTGAAGCTGCTGAGAGGGTAGCTAATGGTAAAAGTCGAAGGCAATAAAGTGGAGTAGTAAACAAAAATGTAATTTTATCCTTTTCTAAATCTACTATCATGTGTATGTTTATTTGAATGTTGTGGTCTCTTAGATTTGGTCTTTATCCATTATCAGCTTCGGCTACTTCCGATTTAATCCTTGCCCTGATAAAAAGTTATACAAAAATTCACTGTACAGTACATTTTACTTTTGGTTGCACCTGTATACATATAGCCTGAAGTTTATCAGAATTAAGGACAATTTTATTTTCTAACATATCTGATATATTCTTCTTTAGAATACATTGCTTGATGTTTATTAAATTTGTATTATATATCTATTTAAATATGTTAATTTTCAATTTTAAAATAACAATATAGCCCAACGATATGGGACTAATTTCATATCGTCGACCTGTCACTTTGTTTGTCCCCTTGTTGACATTTTATTCTAACCTCTTTCTTTCAAAATTTTTTGTAACTTATTTACTTTAAATATCTTGTGCTTACAAGTAAATATTAAAGTAGTTGCTACGCAATTTACTTTGTCGCGATAATTACTTTATAAATAATTTCTAGTTCCAGCTCAACTTTTCACATAGCCTCAAGATGAAAGTGGTAGCGCTAATAAGTGGAGGAAAAGACAGCTGCTTTAATATGATGCAGTGCATAGCGGCTGGGCATGAAATAGTAGCTCTAGCAAATATTAAGCCGCACAGTAAAACCGAAATCGATAGCTATATGTACCAAAGTGTTGGTTTTGAAGCTATCGATTTAATCGCTGAGGCAATGGATCTGCCTTTGTTTCGAACCGATACATATGGACGATCATATCAACAGGGAAAGATATATGAAGCTACAGAGGACGATGAGGTCGAAGATTTATTTTCTTTATTGCAAGATATTAGGAATGCAATTAGTTACGATGCTGTCTCAGTCGGCGCAATTCTATCAGATTATCAACGAATTAGAGTAGAAAATGTGTAAGGTACCGCTGGTAGTTTCCTAAGCCCATGAATCTAAAAGATTTATGATTTACAGTTGCCTTAGATTAAACCTTATACCACTGGCCTATCTGTGGCAACGTAATCAAGAAGAATTATTACAAGAAATTATCAAATGTGAAGTAGATGCAATTATAATTAAAGTAGCTGCCTTAGGTCTAGAACCATCACGACATCTAGGACGTTCGTTGCGGTTAGTCGAACCGCATTTGTTGGCAATGCATGAAAAATACAGTTTAAATGTTTGTGGAGAAGGGGGAGAATATGAAACGCTCACTATAGATTGCCCACTTTATAAAAGTAGAATAGTAATGTAAGTCGAAATTAATATAACAAACTTGATTTTTAAACGAAATATTTTTTATGTTGGAATAGAGAAGAATCGGAGGTGATAGTACATTCTGATGATCCGATTGCACCTGTAGGTTATTTAAAGTTGAATAAATTAAAATTAGAACTAAAACTACCTTCACTTGATTTACAAAGTAGACTAGCCGGATTGCCTTTAAAAGACAGTGATGGTTATATAACAGATTATGGGGAAGAAGCAACTGAATTTGAAGAAGTCGGTAAGATTGATTTCACTTATGTTACACTATTACCAGAGCATTATCCTTCCTGTTATTATGTAGAGGATAGCAATGAGAACTTGGGTAATGAAAATACTCAATCTGAAAATATTGCATTGGAGGTGAAAGATTTTTGTTTGAACGTTAACTCGGCTAAAAGCGGAAATGGATGGCTGCTGATAAGTGGTATTAGTGGGAAATCAGAAAATCCAAATGAAGCAATCAGACAGGCTATGGAGAAATTAAAGTGTAGGTATGCGAGATCAATATTTTGGAATTTAGTTTTTAAGTGGTTGTAACTGAGGTTTAATTTTGCAAAAAAATCAATAATTAGATGACTTATAAATTTTTACTGCCGAGTATAGTAAGTAATTATATGCTTTTATTCTTTCAAATAGAAGCAATTTCTACATTATTTTCGCGTCAAAGGACTATCACTACTACTTTTGTGAATTAATTGCTTCAATTTCCAGACGAACTATCTTCACATGACCAAAGGCTGGAAGATATTTGCTCTATCAGCATGTATATTTCAGACATGTCACAATATGCGGAGTTAAACCGTTTGTACTGTGAAGTATTAAATCATGTAAATCCTCCGACGAGAGCATGCGTACAAGTGCCTTTACCCAATCACTGCCCCGTAATTTTGGAAGCGATTGCGTGGAGCGGAAATACAACAACCAATGCTACTGGAGATTTACAAACTGAAAGGTGACAATTTGATATAAAATTATGTATGTGTGATCGGAACTACATGGGTCGCTTTTTGTGTTGTTATTTGTTTTTCCGTAATAGTTTGTAGAAATATGAAATAACTTACCACTCCTGATTTAGGACTGAAATTACATAATGCAGCAATAAGTTTTGATTAAATCTCATCTTAAGCGCTGAGTATGTTAATTTGATTGTTGAAATACGTTGTTGGAACTTCTTTAAAGCCAAATATGATATGAATTGTTTCATGAGGAATGTATTCCCCCGTTGTGTGTTTGTTCTGTTGATGCATTCTGCTTCGACATTTCTCACATTCGTTCAAATTCGTAGCATATCACATATTTGTCTTAATATAAGACCTTTAAAATCTCATCGACAATACAATTTACAACCATATAACCATACTAAATGATCTTGTATTCAACTGCCATTGTTACTCAAAAAATAAGAATATTCATATTTTATATAGTATCGTACGTTGGTAGCACTAGCGTAGCACAATATGCTATTCCAAAAATTTTCAGCAACCTACGTATAATAGTATTTGTTGGTGGAAAAGGACAGGTTTTTAATTGTTGTATTTGGGATTGGTCCCCATTTTTAATTGGTATCACGAGGGCGATTCGTTAAGTAAGTTCCGTTTGGTTATTAATCGAAACACCCATAAACGAAGAGGTTTTTACAATTTAAAGCTACTAGTTCCAGCTATTTTTCTACATAGTTGCCATAGTTGCCATTAAGATTTGTTTAGTTTTTTTAACGCCTTCTTCATAGAACTCTTCCACCTGTGAAATAATTCAGTTTCACAGTAGGCTTCAGCATTTATTGTGGTTGCTTGTTCCCTAAACTCTACAAGAAGGACGCCAAAAGACGGTGACCATGACTTTTCTCGCGGAAAATGTTTGCCGACACTTTAAACGTTTGCTCGTAGGCGAGTTAGAGCGATTCCACTTGCTTTGACTGTCCTTTCGTCCCAACGTTGACATAGGCGACTCGTGTCATCACTTGTTAAAATATGCCTGAGGAAAGCTCCACCCTTAACATCGTAGCATGTTAGAAAAGTTAGTGCTATCCCATTCTCATTGTTTTATGGTCTTCGGTAAGAAGTTTTGGCACCCACTTCGCATTATTACGGTTATCTTCAGACCCTCACCAATCTATTGCGATTCCAACCTTACTTTTGCCAGCTACTGTATATGGTTACTTTTTTCTTAGACACACCATGCATGTTCAAAGCGTTTCCCATTGGGCGCCCGCAAGTATCGGCCCATACAGTCAAGCCGTTAAAGTTGGGGATCTTATACATCTGGCTGGCCAGATCGGTTTAGTTCCTGGTAGTATGCAACTGGTAAACGATTGCATCAAACAGCAGTGCAAATTATCGCTAAGGCATATCGGTCGGTTACTGAAGGCAATGGATGCAAACGCAAAGATGACCATTAGAGACGTGGTTCAGGTGAGTAGGTTGCACAAGAAACACGGATAGATATCATATTCCGTTATTATGTAGGGTATCTGTTATGTGAGCGATAAGAAATATATCGAGACGGCCAATAAGTACTGGGAAGAATGTACGAACAATTCCATCATGGATTATGTGATGGTAACCAATTTGCCTAGAAACGCTTTGGTGGAATGGCACGTATGGGCTCACACCCACAATAATCAATTCGAATGTAGGTTTTATATTAAAACAAACATTATCGTCAAGACGTACGCAATCCATTTATTCTTATTTATTAAAATTGTTATTGTCAATTAAATTAGTTGCCTCGATATTTTCAGACGAAGAGACCGGAAAATGCATCGAGAATTGGTCAATTTCCATATATCGGCGTTGGAACTACGAAAATAATATAGCCGCAATTGTGTGCCACGTCGATAATACCGTACAAAGTGACGCCCAGATTAACGCTAATATTATGCGCGAAACGTTGGATTACGTTCTAAATAAGTTGGAACAAGGTCACGAGTACGATCCCAATTCTATTTGTTCCTTAAAAATATTTTACGACGTGAAGAAAGACATTCCCACAGATTGTCTCTCCGATATTATTGTCGAGATGAAGAACGCGGTACAATTGGCGTACACTATCATTCCGGTGGTAGCTCTTAAAAGTGATAGTACCCACCTTTCGATTTGCGGTGTGCGGAATCAATAAATAGCAGGTATGACAAATGAATAACCTCAGTATATTATGTAAAAGAGATTGATTTAGATAGGAAATATACTATATATTTTATACGTTGTTTTATTACTGATGTTAGTTGGAGATAGATGTTAAGGAACGAATCGTTATATACAAATTATTAATAATTTCTCGTTTAATCCCTTTGTAAGTGTACTATTAGAAATTAGTATCCATTATCCAAACTGAACTGGAGTTTTAACAAAACTACTTAGATACAGCCTGTCTAAAAAGAGCAAATGGTTTAGTAGGGGAAAGGGGAAATACATTACAATACGTTCAATTATGAATGAAGTATTTTTGTAAAATATATGTGTGGTAAGTGATAAGTTTGTATTTTCACCTAAGACATTAATGATTTACATCAACCGCAACGAAATGTATGCACAAATCAAAAGCGTTTACACGAATGTGATAAACCTCTTTAAACCAACAAAAAGAGTAAATTATCTTCCAGACATAGAAAAATAAATTACGAACGCTATCCAGAATCTAACTTAAGTTTTGGGCGAAAGGTGGGGCAACCGAGACCAATTCGGTGTTTGGGCGTTTCCTCGCTCAGTGCGCATCCAGCTGCGGTAGCATGATATTCGTGTTGCGTGTGGTTAGTGAACTGTGTATTTTTAAAATGACTTGTAATAGAAAATCCCTCCAGTTATGAAGTGCGATCGGTGATCAGGTTTTTGTTAGCAGAAAACGACAAGCCAATTCAAATCATCGGAAACTTTGTGTGAAGTGTACAGAAACAACATAATAAGTGAAGGTGGAGTGAGACAGCAGTGCATTATGTTTAAAAATGGCCACACCCTATGTTCACGATGAAGATCGAAGCGGCCGACCAAGCATAGTAACTGATGAACTGGTGTCGCAAGTAAAAGAAAATTTCTGAAAAACGCCGCTGTATAATTACGGAGCTCTGGTTTGAGTTTTTTCAAATTTCACGAAGTTTGTTGCATAAAATTGTAAAGGATGAGGTAGGCTACCATAAATACCCAGATGGATACCAAAATTGTTGTCGGGAGACCACAAAAGACACCACACTTGAAGACAGTATCGACAAACTGATGCATCGCCACGATAAGTGCCTCAATTTGAAGGGGTTACGTTGAAAACTAGCTAATAAAAACGTTTTCTGTCACCTTAATTTGTTTTTATGCCAAAATGTAAGTTAGTTTTTGGATAGCTCTCGTATATTCACGACGTAGAAAACAACGCCTCATTATTAGAATAACTACTCATTATACACAGTTTTTTCCAAAACTTATGCGTCACATCTATAAGATTATATGAGAACAGGGAATACATGAGTTTAAAATGAAAAATAAATTGGTAAAAAAATAGGCAAATAAAAGCTTTATTGGCTTAGTACATATTTTTTAACACCCGCATGATTCGACCTTCGATCTGATTAAGAGTAAGCGACCGAAATTAACAGTATCTTTCGTAATATCCATTTGACCTTGCTAAGCATGTGGGTCCAATTTTACAAACGTGTACATTTCTTAATTAACATACGCGTTGACTGCATATTCTCAGTGGCGAAGTTTCTTTTAAATTTTAGCGAATGAAATATTCTCCCGGTATTTTTTAAAGTTTAAACAAAACTTCATCATAATGCTTTTAATAATTAACATTTTTATTGAGAATTTGGAAGATTAACAAAGGTGGGAATTAATACACTCCTTTTCACGTTTAATGTCCGTTAATTCCGATGACGTGAGAATAATCCCATTGTCAAACCACGTCACTATTCCATATTTCCAATGAAAATGTAAAAAAAAAAATTTAATTTACCAGACTAAACTTGTTTAATTTAATATAAGTTTGAACTCTACAGTTTTAATTTTGAACAAATTCAAAAGAAGTTTAGTGTGATAAATAAAAAAAACGTTTTCATTGGAAATTGGAATAGTGACGAGGTTTGACAGTGGGATTATTCACCCGTCATCGGAATTAATGGACATTCAGATTGGAGAGAATATAGCCTCGATACGTCTGTCACATCTTTTATCCCTGGACTTTTAATAAAAAAAATATATTGACCGTCTACTCGGAGAATTTTTCTTGCACATTTCTCATCGGTCAAGAACCTACATTATCATATTACTATTCAAGCGTTATCAAGAAATTGATAAGAGAAGTTTTATCGTCGTATGTATACCGGTGCGTTGCAATCATTAGGAAGAAGCGACGATGACCGAGTGGTTAGCGTTCAGGCTTTGTAAAGGCTGGATCGAGTCCCGCTGGTCTTTTTTAATTTTTTTCAATATTCGTCATACTTTTTCCTATTTATTACAATTCAAGGGTAATATAATGAGAAAAATACATGTATTCGCAAGAACCTTTATTGAATTTCCAATGTTATTCGGCTGTCTACTAATTTTCATCATTACACAAGTAATCGACCTAATACATAAAGTTGTCCTGAAAATGTATACCTATAAGTTATTTGCTAACAATAAATCCCTTATACCAAATTATAGCAATTACGAACAGGCATACATTTTCAGGATAACTTTATGCGTTTGGTCGATTGTCTGTGCAATGATGAAAATTAGTACACAGCCGAATAACATGAAAATTCAATAAAGATTCTTGCGAATACACGTATTTTTCCCATTATATTACCCTTGAATTGTAATAAATATGAAAAATATGACGAGTGTTGAAAAACTGCTGCTTAACGGCAACCGTTCGTGTGATACGGTCTTAACGCATGTACTACTTACCGCTGCAAAAAAATAATTGAGTCATTTAAAATGAAGTGGCTTCATTGAATTAGTTGTTCAAAATGTCCCACCCCAAACACCCAATTGCCATTTTACCATCTAAGGATCGAGATTGGATTCCACCCCGTCTTCAGTGAGTTAGTCAGGTCGCCCAAAATCGTCGGAGTAATCGTTGCCTAAGGTTTGTTGTACGTCTTTTTTTGTTTTTGTCTGGCCACTTTGTTTATTTGTGCACGAACAAATAATAAATTAGTTTCGTCAATTAACAAAATAAATTGAAACTTTTACCGCGTCTACTTCGGGAAAGGCGCATAAATGTATCAATTTCACATGTAATTTGTGATGGTTGCTTTGGAGAATGTCATTTTATTAACATTATTTCACATTTACCTTCATCGTACGTACAAAACGCATTGCAATTCTCATTCCAATTCGCATCCAATTTCTAAACAGTAGTGGTTTTCCTTCCTCTGATGAGGTATGAAATGAAACGACACATTTTATTCTTGAGAAATATTTATTTCTGCAGTTCTAAAACAATGATTTATGCATAATAAAAATATGTAAAAATAAAAGGAACCCGAAGTCAAAATTCTAACGATAAGTAGTTTTTACACGACATCTCCACAGACACCATAGGGTCTGTTCTCTGTATGTACACCTGATATCTCATATAATATATACAATTAGTTTTAACAACCATAACAACAAATAAACAAATAGAAATGTATGACTTCAGATCTATTTTCCATAATTATTAAATCCACTTAAAAAGAGAATGAGTAGAAGACAATTAATTAAATGATTAATCATTGTAAGTATTC